>JAUEJL010132453.1:0-11208 GCA_032274825.1 Drosophyllum lusitanicum | reverse complement strand
ACTGGTCTGGGAATGTTGGCCGAAAGTCCGTTACATGGATCTCATCGAAAGTCATGGGCTTGAGATACTAATTGAATCGCAATTTATGGTCCAAGAATTTGATTAAACATATGACAAGTGATATGAAAACCATCAATAAATCTTGATGTTAGGAGAGTTTTCTTTGAAGGTATATTAGATTCATCATGTAAAAATGAATAATTTCTAAATTATCGAGTTAGTAGATATGATTTAATGATAGTACTTGGAGAGTTGAAAAGTTAAAGTGGATCACACAAGCATATGTATGATTCTACATATAATTGGTCTTTCCTGTTTTTGAATCGTGAGTACTGTCATTTGGTAAGTGATGCTTAATTTTGATTTCGTTTTAAGCCTTCCTCGGGACGAGTAAGGATTTAAGTTGGGGAGGTTTAATCAATGCATTTTATATCTATTTTAGTGTGCTTTGATACATGATAAAATATACTACTTTAACTTGTTTTATTGTTTTGGCGTTGTCAGCAGCAATACGTAGTTCTGTTTTGAGGACTGTTTCGGGTATTAAACGGTTGAGTTTTTATCTAAATCTTTGTGTGCACATTCTTAGTATATGAGTTTAGGTCCGGTAAAAGTTTCGAGTCGGTTCGTGTCTGTTTAGGTGTTCAAAACGTGTTCCAAACCACGTGTTCCAAACATCAGTTTACGGTTTGTGTCTGTTTAGGTCTTAACAATTTTATTTTGCGTGATTTTTGGTCGCTAGGTATTAACATCATAGTTTAGTTTTTGTTATTTTTCTATATTTTTGAATTCGTTAGATGTGATTTCTCGGCATGTTTCTTTAGAAATTTTTTCTAGACAGCAGCTTCGTTTTTTTGTCTTGCTTGTTTCTTTTCGTTCTTCTAATAGTAATTCATTAATTTGAGTATGAGGCAGTTAGTTTGATACGAATCAAATTGGCATTGAATTTATTCCGCAAAAGTGGCATCCGTGGTCGGATTCATCATTGATAGTACCCAGGATTTCGAGAGCCAGGGAGTCTCCAAGAACAACAAGACTGATAATTGGCCCTAGGTTAACATCCGATTACCATACCAAAAATACATAACCACCCCTTAAAAATAATTAAAACATAACTAAGCAACAATCACACGAGTACATGAGTACCATTAGGGATGTGGTCTCCTTCTCCTCGCCTCGATCACATGAGTACGTTGCTCCGCCTCTGGTATCACTACTAACTCTTCCCCAGCCTTGATGGTAACTCAGAGACGTGGAACACTTCGTGGATATTGGATGTTGGTGACGGCTTCAGCAGGTACGCCAAACTGTCCAAAAAACCGCGGTGCCAATTTCTGACTGCTCGCCAGGCCACCTTAACTTGCTGGTAGGGTCGCAGTTTTAAATAAACCATGTCTCCAACCTGAAATTGCACCTCCCTATGCTTTCCATCCGCCTGTTCTTTCATAACTTGCTGCGCCTGCACATATTGGCCACGTAACTCATCTAACAGTAAGTCACTTTACTGCAAATAGTGATCCACTTTAAGGGAAACTACCGACCCCGGTCATAGCTAACCAAGTGTGGACGATCCTGCCCAATACTTTGAACGGTGTCATCCGTGTTGCTGAGTGAAACGAAGTGTTGTACCAATACTCGGCCCAAGGAAGCCATTTCACCCACTCCTTCGGCCGGTCTGATGCAAAACAACGTAAGTACATCTCTAGGCTCTTATTAACCACCTCTATTTGGCCATCTATCTGTGGATGGTAAGTAGTGCTTCGCTTGAACGTTGTTCCCTAATATTGCTCGCGCCAGAAGTGACTTACAAACACCTTATCACGGTCCGAAATAATTTCCCTAATAAACACCGTGGCAACCGATGCAACCGTGAATAGGTCTTTTACGGGAATAAAATGAGCGGTACTTGCTTTGCCAATCCACCACCACAAATAGCAAACCGGATCCCAATGATTTTGGCAATCCTTCCACATAATCTGGAGTCAAATCCTCCAAAATCTAGCATGTAAATCAAGAGGTGGTAAGAGACTTGCCGGAGATAGATTGATATACTTATTCCTTTGATACACCCCACATTCGGCCACCATCTTCGCAACATCCCATCTCTTTCCAATCCAAAAAAATCTCTTGCCATTCGTTGGTACGTCTTCCGTGTACCTTCGTGCCTGCCTACCAGCTCGCCATGAAAATCGGCGACCAGCTTGGGTATCCACTCGGACGCCCTTGGCAACACCAACCGTCCCTGATAACGACCATACCCGTCTAAGTCATCGGCGCCTGCTTCAATCTTTTCCCATAACGCAATCATTTCGGCGTCGATTTTCAATCTGATCGGGTAACCCAACCGTGGTCACTAATATCATACCCTAATTCTCTCATTCTTCTCCCCTTGAGAGTGCATCAGTTGCACCATTTTCTCTTCCCGGCAGATAAACGATTTCAAACTCAACCAGATAATTTCGAAATCCACCACTGGTGCTCTGAACCGTGCTTTGTTCCAGGAGATAATTCAAACTTTTTTGGTTTGTGATGACGGTAAAAGGCCGGCCAATAGATGGGGTCGCCATTTTTGGAGAAAAAAATGTATATCAGTAAATGGTGGGTTGATGATAAAAGTATTTTATAATAGGGATAGATGGAACTCGAGTTGATGACATAACTAAGTCACAGCAGCAACTCGGACTCACACCTGCACTTCTTGTAGTTCTTATTCCTGCTATTCTTGTCGGGTATGTATTTAACTATACTAATGCATCTTAGAGTAGAGATAATTAAGTGCTGACATTGATCCCCTTAGAACCACGGTTGCATACTTTACCCAACAACTCAAGACCGGGGTGGCATAAGCAGTATTATTCATTTTTACGAGACTTGGAATTTACAACCACCACCATATCCAATCCCAACTAAGTAGGGTTGACGAGAGGTAAGGTGTACACAATCATGCCTAAACCTTAGAGTTGAGAGACCACATCCCTAATGATTTAGTAACTTGATAAATGAAATTGACATACAACATTTTCGAGAATTAACAAATGCAAAATTGGATTTAGTCATGTTAAGAATTCAGAGCTTTCAATTGTTTACACTTCTAAGACTCTTCACATTGCAAGAATTGGGTTTAGTCATGTTGTATTGCAGGAGAGACGTGCCCTTTGCTTTATTCATGGATTTATTTTAATTTTTTTTACTTGAATGGAATTAGCTAGCTCTACGACTTCAGGTACGTGCTTTATTTTCATCGTCAAATTGTATTTATGTGTCTATGGCTCTTATTTACGTTTTCCTTTATAACACTTCACTGTAATGGTTTTGGATTTCTTCGGTCTCATTAACAAATTATCTTTTTTTTATTTACTTCTTGTCTCAAATAGTTTTCATGTTAAGTTAGTTATAGAATTATGTACTCCTTACAACCGCGGTTGCATACTTTACCCAACAACTCAAGACCAGGGTGGCATAAGTAGTATTATTTATTTTTCTGAGACTTGGAATTTACAACCACCACCATATCCAATCCCACCTAAGTAGGGTTGACTAGAGGTAAGGTGTACACAATCATGCCTAAACCTTAGAGTTAAGAGACCACATCCCCAATGAAATTGACATCCAACATTTTGGAGAATTAACAAATGCATAATTGGGTTTAGTCATGTTTCGGAGCTTTCAATTGTTTACACTTCTAAGGCTCTTCACATTGCAAGATTGGGTTTAGTCATGTTTTATTGCAGGAGAGACCATGCCTTTTGCTTTATTCACGGATTTGTTTTAATTTTTTTTACTTGCTTCTAGCATAGACCTTCTCTACTCAAACACTTGGCCTTCGAGGCCGAAGCTATCTCCCAGTCGTACAACCAAAATCAGTAATCGAATGAATGCCTAAACCTAGGGAGTTGGCTGTTAAGCTCTTGCCAATCCCTCACAAAAGGAAATAATAATTAATAATATTTAGTACGTAATTAGCTACTAAAAATTGAGTAATAACACTTAGCCTCCTCGAGTTGCCTTTTTGCGCTCATAAACAAAGCCAAAGTGCTTCTGATTCGCATCATCACCGCCGCCCTGAAAACTCACCTTATCCTCAAGGTGAATGTCAGCTTCAGAACCCAGTCAAAACATTCCACGTAGCTTCTGAAACCGGCATTCCCTTCCACGCAATTAACACCTCACGCCGCCCCCCATTTAGTCGCATGCCTTGCACCCCGTCAGGAACAAGCAAAGACTCCGACGCCAGTTATCAGAAACCACGACCTGCAACCCAATAACCCGTTTTAGTTGCGACACATGGAACACCGGATGAATAAAAGAGTTTGCGACCAACCTCAATCAATATGCTACCAACCCAATCCGCTCCAGCACCTCAAAAGGCCCATAAAACCGTGGTGCTGGCTTTTGACTAACCCGCTTCGCGACCGTTCCCTATCGATAAGGCTGCAACTCCAGATACACCAAGTCTCCCACAGCAAACTCCACATCCCGCCTCTTTCCATCAGCCTGCGCCTTCATTACCTGCTGTGCCTGAGCCCTCAGCTCCGATATTATGCGATCCCTTTTATGTAAATATTGGTCTACTTTAGCAGTAACTGTCGTACCATGACCGTAAAACACTTTAAATGGTGTTGTACCAATACCGGAATTGAAAGAAGTATTGTACCGGTCCTCAGCCCATGGTGACCATTTTGACCCACTCTTTTGGCCTCTCCGATGCAAAACAACGGTGATACGTCTCCAAACTCCTATTGACCACCTCCGAGTGTCCGTCAGTTTGGGGATGGTATGTTGTGTTGCATTTCAAGGTCGTCGTCTGATTTTAAAAAATTCCGCCAAAAATGACTCACAAATATCTTGTCACTAGTCCGAAATAATGGAGCAGGGAACACCATGTAGCCTTATAATCACTTGAATAAAAACTTTGGCCACCAAAGCTACGGTAAACGGGTTTTTCAACCGGACGAAATGGGCAGATTTACTTGGTCGATCCACCACCACTAGAATAACACCGAACCTCGATGATTTAGGCAATCCCTCCACAAAATCCATTGTTAAATCTTCCCACACCCGAAATGGTAATTCCAACGGTTGTAGGAGTCCCGCTGGCGACAAATTCGAGTACTTATGACACAACCCACACTTTGCAACTAATTTCACGATATCTCTCCACATTCCAACCCAAAAACGTAAGTTTTCTTAGTCCCTTCATGTACCCCCATCGTCCCTCCATGAACTCGGCGAATATCTGTGGTATCCATTCTGACGTTCGCAGCTACACCAAGCGCCCATGATAACGAACATCTCCCCCGTCAATGATATACCCCTCCATTTTTGTGTACGTGTCTCAAGTCGTTTCTGTAGCGCCACTAGCTCGGAATCTTTCTTTAAAACTTGCAATATTTGATCGGGCAACCCGACTGTGGTGACGGATGTAACTTCAATTCTGCATTCTCCCCTCGTCTCGAAAGGGCATCAACTTTCTCGGTCAATAGTGAATCTCAAACTCGTACCCTGACTGTTTGGAACACTGATGCTCCCCTACAACTGTGCATTGCTCCCATGCAGTTCATCCAATAATTTATCAATAACCGGAATTGGAAATTTATCAAGGACAGTGGACTTATTCAAGTCCCGATAATCAACATAAAACCGCCGGCTTCCATCTTTCTTTTTGATCAACAAAACCGGGCTTGAAAAAGGACTAGTACTCGGTCTCATAATTCCCGCTCCAATCATCTCACCCACCAATTTCTCGATCACATCTTTCTGTAGATAAGGGTACCTTGATGGGTTCAGTTCCCCCTTTAAGGACGATGACATGCTTGTGTTCTTGTGAAGGGGGCAAACCTGCAGGCATAGAAAACACATTTGAAAATTCAGTTAGTAACAGGTCTAGAGCAGGGTTAACCTACGAGTCGGGCCATTCTGCCGAGTGAAGGCTCGCTAGGGCTAACACATATCCCTCATCGGTTAGCGAAACCCCGTGCCAAGGATCGGTGTGATGCTTCCACTCGGTGCAACCCGGGTTCCCCAACAACGTGACCCGGTCGCGCCCATCCTGGAATGTCATAGTGAGTTTTTTCCGGTTCACACGGATATCTCCCAATTGCCTCAACCATTTTACGCCTAAAATCACACGGATATCTCCCAGTTATTCAACCCACTGACATATCCTGATGCTTTTCTCGGTCATCTCATTTCCCAATACTATCCCCGTCTCCCGGGTGCCCGTAACATCGAAACATACGGCCTTACCAATTTCAGTGACGGGAAGTTTTGAGACGCCCCACTATCGATTAACACAACCACCTCAAACCCCCCACTATCGATTAACACAACCACCTCAAACCCCCCGATTCGACCCCTTAGTTTCATAGTATGAGGAGTATTAAGACGTACGACTGATTGTGCCGAGACCTCCACAGCATCGAGGTAGGCGTGCTCTTCATCCTCATCCTCTTCCACTTGGTATCCGAGCCGGCAGCCTCCTCACCGTCGCCAACCGTAACAGCAGCGACCAGCGACCCTCTTCTCATAGTGCCGCAACCCTAGCAGCCCATCTTCTCTCTTTTTTTTATTGACAGACATGGCAATGCTTTCTGCCTTCACTTCTGTCGATGGCCCCATTCCTTGCCCCTCCCCACTACAACAGCCTCATCATCTAATAGAGATAAGGCTCAACCGAATCCACAATATTTCAACTGGATTTCTAACGATGCTCATGTCAGGATGCTCCTCATCTCTACGATTTTAGAATCTGCCTTCCAGCATGTTCAAGGTACAACATCTAGCGAACTATGGCTCTCTCTTGAATGCGCTTATGCGCTTCACATGTCTTCTAGGGAATACACTCTAAAGACACAATTACTTAAAATTGAAATGAAAGCTTCTGTGTACCTTAATCAAGCAAAGGAATATGCTAATGCACTTGCTAACATTGGTGAACCAGTCAAAGAAAAGGACTTAGTTATGCTAGTTGTATACTTCATGAGGAATACAATGGGCTGAAATATACAATTCTTGCAAGGTAGATTCCAACCGCCTTTGCTGAACTGAATGGTCTTCTATCTGACCATGATTATATGATGAAAAAGTCGGCCCCTGTTGTTCCACCTGTCCAAGCTTTTACAGCCACTACTTCTGTCCGTTCATCACAAATAACATCCTCACGACAACCTGACACAATGCAGACCCTTCAACAGCTTGCCACTCAACTCAGCTTTCTGCTTCAACCGCTAAATCAACCGTCTACACAAGCCTTCTTTACCTCTCGTTCTCAGAATACTCGGGGTGGTGGATCACAAAATCTGCGTGGACGGGGGTCCTTCAACAATCAGCAATCAGGAGGTAATCAAGGTCAGTTTAGTTGGGCCTCTACTCAGAATACCGTTCATGGTACGTGTAACATATGCGGTATTGGACATATACCATCTCAGTGCCCTAATTGTGACCCTGCCACTATGAGACCGAGACAACAGCAGCCTACAGCCAACTTTGCTTATCACCGCTCACATCAATCCAACACTTGGCTTCCGTATACTGGTTTGAATAGTCATGTTGCTCACGACGTTTCCAGCTTCGACTGGGACTATCACGCCTGAAGATGCCAAAGGTTAAAATGCATCACGACTTTTCCATTTGTAAGAAAGTGGTTTTTATTACTAATACCTGTGTTCTTTAAACTTATAAAGATAGTTGATGCGTTTTGTAGGTATCTTTTGATAATGTTTTGTGATGCATCGGTGGAGGTTTGGGCGATGACAAATACTCCAATTATGGTAAACCATATGACTTGTTTCTGTTTTATGAAATGGAACTTTTAGAGAATAATTAGCAACTATATTCTCATTTACATCTCCGGAGTTGTTGGTCACAGTGGAGTTTTATAGTTCATTGTTAGCTTAGACGAAGCATAAGTAGCATATTGGGCAGTTTAGAGTGTGTTTTGCAGAATGATATATTCTAATCTGTTAAGAGCTCCTTTCATACCAAGCATAGTTGTCAATAGCGAATAGCGGTAAATAGCGATGGCCTACCTATATGCTACATAGCGAATAGCGCTAAATAGCGGCCGCTATTTCGTATTTAGCGATAGCCTTCTAAAATATAATTATATATTTATATATTAGTATATTACCTTAAAAGTCTTAAACTATTATATATATTAGAGAACAAAATATAATACCAAGTCTTAAACTATTGTAAGTTAAATCAAAGATCATCTAAATCTTCATATTACTAATTAAAGGTTAAATTTTTTTTTTAAAAATAAAAAATATTACCAAAATGCCATCGCTACCGCTATATGCTTAATAGCGGTCACCTAGCGCTACGCTACGCTATTCGCTATAGCGGCGCTATTTGTCGCTATTAACGACTATGATACAAAATATATGTGGGTTGAATAGTTTGTGTTGTACTTACTGAGTTCCCGTATAAACTGAAATGTAGTTTTATATCCTTCTTATGACCACGCATTGTACTTTTACATGGTAGGTGGCTAATTTCATTATTTCACTTAATAATTGGTCTATTTGGGATATTTGGTGTACATGGTCACATGGGCAAAAATAAAAAGTTTTGCGAAAATTGGAATGGGTCCTAAGTCTTTGTATACGTATTCGAGTGCTTACAACATCCAAATTTGTTTTATTTAGAAACAACTAGATTATTTATTTATTTATTTTGAACAACAAACAAACACACACACACCCCTACACCTAACTACACCTATATGCACGACAAGACTTGAACCCTCAACTTCAAAGAGGGATGGACACCTTGGTAGTTGGTACCACTAGGCCAAAGAGGGATGGACACCTTGTTAGTTGGTACCACTAGGCCAAAGAGGGAGGCTATTAGTCTAACAGAAGAGTTTTTGTAATCATATCTAATACAGTAATTACTTATTAAAGAGTTCAATGGACGAAACCTTGTTTACAGGCCAAGCTGACCAGACTCAGACCATTTTAACCCGCGCTTAAAACGTACCCAATTTTTATTCATTTCCAACCAACTCGACTCTTCCATTTTACCACTTCTAATTGACATTGGATTTTTTTTCCTTTAGACAAGCTAGTAATATTGCATAATGTCATAGGCTCATAGCTATCTTATTTCAGGAAGTGTTCTTGAAAGCCATGGATGATGCATTTACCATTCAAATAAGTGGCAACTTGGTTAAACAGCTAGCTTATGAAAGTGACAAAGTGAAGAAGAAAACAAGGAAACCAAAACCAAAGACCCCAAAACCTCCCCAACAAAACCAAATCAAACCCGCCAACCAGAAAGAAATTCATGACGACTCTCAAACCCTAAAAGGTGGGCATGCTGCTACCGGATGGCCGCCGATGTACCTCCCAATTCCGCCACCTGCACCACCTTCCAATGCTGAGGTGGAAGCCATCCGTTCTGTCCTTCAAGAGAGTGAAAAAGTTTTGGAAAAACTACAAAAGCAAGAAGATGAGATGGTGGTTGAAGTAACGCAAAAGGCAAAGCAACTTCATGATAAGGAGTTTAAAATCCCACAGCCAAAACCTATGCCTTGTTTGGCTGATTTAACTGCTTGTTTGGATTGCTACAAAGAAAACACTAAGGACCCACTAAAATGTAGTAATCTGGTCAAGAATTTTGCCGATTGTGCTCGCACCATAAGGCAGCAAGTCACTTCATCAAATCAATAGAACGTTATTTATACACGTGATTTTGCTAGTTTTGACTGGATGAAAATCGAGTAGTTGGACCATTTACGACAGGAATAACTCACAGTTGTTGAGTATTTTCATGATTGAGTTTAATCATTGGAACACAATCTGTGTTTTGTGTGCCCTTTTCTTGGGTCTTGTTTGTGATTAAATGTTGTAAGGATGCATTTGTTCATTGCTGTCTGTTGAATCCTCTGGAAACTATGAGTTATATGCTCTGTTATTACACCAGTGAAATCAATATTTGACCTCATCTTGCTTATATTCCAATTTGGAACTATTTCTGTTAACCAGGATTCTGTACATATCCCCTTCTTTTGCTCCATAGTTGAATTTTACTTGCTAATGTGGTCATGTGGATGTTAATAGCAGTATATTTCATATGTTTCAGCCTTTTAAACTTTACCTTGTCCACAATTGAAAGAAATTATATATATGAACATTTATTAGGGAAGATTGGAAGAGTTCAAGGAAAATGGAGTGGCAAAAGCTTGATTTTCTTTTAAACGGTTTGTTTTTAAATGTTATTAGTATATTTTGTTTCACCTTATTTTAAATGTTAGCATAAAGAAATCAATTGGCAAAAAAATAAAAAAATAAAAAAATACAGGTTTAATAATTTCATTCTCAAATTTTCCAACATAAATCTCACATATATTCTTTAATCTTTCTTTTTGTATAATTTGATGTCCAATAAATACAACTTGCATATCCAAGATTTAAAAAAAAAACACTTATTGTTACTATTGAGGAGAGTGCTAAGGTTTATTTGATGGAAGTCGTCAAATTAATTTGATGAGTATCATTTAATATATCAAAGTTTTAAAAATTTATCATTTAGTGTATTGAGAAACATGATGATTTGCTAGTAACCTACTATCAGAAGTCATGATACACTAAAATTAAATAGTAGATTTTGAAACTTCAGTACATTAAATGCTAGTTTTCAAAGTTAAATACACACAATAGCAAAAGATGACAATTTAGATACTTTTTCTGAAACTAAACCCTATTATAAATAACTTGTATACAATTAATGTAAGTTTTTAAAATTTAGTTATATTATTCTAGAAAACAAAATTAATTTGTTGTATACAATGATAACTATGTCAAAATTTATTGTACTTTCATACATTTTGCTTATTAAGATATTTATAGAAGTTATAGTTGGACATAGTTTATTAGATTTTTTAAAGTTTTATTAATTTGTATATGCGACAGAAATTTTAATATAATTGTTTTGAGTGCAAGGGGTGCCGGGGTGGTGCACTTCACTAGTCTCTATCACACTCTTACATAAGTTTTTCATTCCTGATATCTAGTTCGTCACTATGCCCTAGAGTAGTCATTCACCACCAAATGAAATTACGGGACTGACTAATAACAAAATAATCGATCAAAAGCAATATCGTTATCTATCTATATATATATATATATATATATATATATATATATATATCGGGACTGACTAATAACCAAATAATCGATCAAAAGCAATATCGTTATCTATATA
>JAUEJL010132442.1:0-11209 GCA_032274825.1 Drosophyllum lusitanicum | reverse complement strand
TAAGTTAGCTTGTCAAGTATGATAAGTATGTATGAAAGAGTATTAAAATACTCTTCTCTGTTGTATAGAAAGTAAAAGAAAAGATGTCTGCTGAGCGCGGTAACACCGAGCAAGAATTGAAAGAGATGGAAGATGAGGCTTCTCACATGCCCATCATACGTGTCATTTTTTAATCGGCTGATTGGAACTTTTCATTCACCGGCACGTCACCGTATTCATCACCTTCTTCAAAATTCTTCGTTTCTTCGTTTCTTCCTTCGCCTAGAAAAAACCTTCTCATATTTTACCAAAAAAAAACCCTAAAACCTCAAATCGAATCGATTTGCTCCGATAACGATTGTTACCTAACCATCATCTTCTTCATCATGTAAGAAATCGTTTCTTTAGGGTTTATATGAACATTTAATTCTGTAAATCTTTTGCACAACTTAGAATTGACGAAATTCCATGTGCTGAATGTGTTTACACTGTTTCTGAACGAATGCTGGTTGATTCGATCGATTTTATTTTTTAGGTCAGAGGAAGAAATTGCGATTCAAGCAATAAAACATGCTTTGAAGGCTCTTCGGAAGCGGCATTTGCTCGAGGAGGGAGCTCATGGGCCGGCTATTATAGCTCTTTCTAAACCTATTGCGTCTCAGGTTATTCTGAAATGTTGAATTTCGTTTACTAAGAACTTTACTTTATGTGTTCGGATGAATTTCCGTTGTTGAGCGTTTCATAAATCTCTAGGTCCGTAAGAAATCCATCTGTGATTTTATTTGTACCATGAACTCTATGGTTCTTTTTTCAGAATCTAATCAAGAATTTTATTTGGCTACGGTTATCGTTGATATATGTTATTACATGCTTAAAGTTATAATTATTATTCGGAAGGAAACTAGACAAGAAAATCTTGAAAGGGCTTGTGGAAAGTTGAAATGATTTGTAATCCGAAACATTCTTGTACTGCGTTGACACGTTTTTGTTCTCATCTGTCACCCACTTGGTGTATAATCTTGGAATAGGTAGCCTAGGTGACTGCCATCATGCTCTTTGGAGAACATGGGCTGTTGGTACTACTTATGTGTGTTTCATTTTCTTACTCATGAACTATTCTGTTGTACAAGCTGATTTGATCAAACTGCATCATGTTTTGCAGTCACCTCGAATTGAATAGTTGGTAGCTGTTAGAAGGATTTGCTTGCCTTTGAAAACTTAATGCATCCTCTTTCCTTGAGGTTGCTATCTCGCTGAACGTTACTTTCCTGTTTTCTTTGCTTTTATGTAACTTGTTATCTTCATGTTTGTTTATATCTTAAATATGCTCATTAACACTTTGAGCGAGCGATGTGAATTGAAACCTTTTTAACAAGCCATGTCAGTCTTGGACATACGAAAAGTCTACTTTGAATGCTTCGAGATAGTGCATAGGACCTGAATCACCTGATGGTCCATGCAACCATCTTGTTGTGTTAACTTTTTATAAATTTCCATGTTTCTGTGTATTATTGGTTAACCATGGACTTGATAACCTTTGTTTTTACCAGCTTCCTCTATGAAAATAAAGCAGTGTAGCTGATATCGTTCTGTTTGCAACATGAAGGGTTCAGAATGGAAGGATAAGGCAGAAACTCTTGAATTGGAACTTCAGCAATGTTATAAAGCTCAAGCTCGATTATCTGAGCAGCTTGTGGTGGAAGTTGCTGAGTCTAGAGCTGCAAAATCCTTGGTCCAAGAAAAGGAAGCCTTATTTCCTAGTCTTGAGCACGATCTTTCTCAATCAAGGTTTTTCTTTCTGCCTTCTCTGTGACTTTACAGTTGAGGGAGCTTTAGTTCAGCAACATATCATATTGATTACTCTAATATTGCTTATGCTGCAGGGAAGAATGTTCCAGTTTAGCAGCACTTTTAGAAGAAAAGACTGAGGCCCTAGAGTTGCTTATTGGTGAAAATAAGGAGCTTAAATCTCAATATGAGGATATGAGAGCTAGAGCTATTAAGGCAGAGGCTGAAAACAAGGCATTGGTTGATCGGTGGATGTTGCAGAAAATGCAGGATGCTGAACGCCTTAATGAGGTATAATTTACTATTAATGGCTTTATGTTTGCTTCTAGTTCTTCATCTACCATAAAACTTCAGGCTGCATCTTATAGCTGTACCGCCTGTACATTTTCTTCATTTATTTCTTTATCGGGTTCATAATTCACTAACTTAATTGTTTTTATTATGTATTGTGTTTTAACGATTTTTTTATCAGGCGAATGCTTTGTATGAAGACATGCTTGGTAAGCTAAAAGCCAGTGGTCTGGAGCAACTTGCTCGGCAGCAAGTGGACGGTGTGGTCCGCCAAAGCGAAGAAGGTGCCGAGTACTATGTAGAATCAACGATTCCCAAGACATGCAAACACAGGTTCCCAGCTCATGAAGGTGGCTGTGCCTCTATAGTTTTTGAGAACAGTTCTGGTAGATTGGTCACTGGGGGGCAGGACCATACTGTTAAAATGTGGGACTCAACCACTGGCCATCTAACACGAACGTACACCGGTTGTTTGGGATCTGTTCTTGATCTCACCATTACCCATGATAACAGATGTGTTATTGCAGCGAGTAGCTCAAATAATCTATACGTATGGGATGCAAATACGGGTCGAGTCCGCCATACTCTCACAGGCCATAAAGATAAAGTGTGTGCTGTTGATATTAGCAGATCCTCAAGCCGCCATGTTGTGAGTTCAGGTTATGATCGAACCATTAAAGTATGGGATCTTAATAAAGGCTATTGTGTTAACACGATCATATTCCCAAGTAACTGCAACGCTTTATCGTTCAGCCCAGATGGGCAGACTATTTGTTCGGGTCATGTTGATGGTCATTTAAGGTTGTGGGATATACAGACGGGTAAGCTACTTAGTGAGGTTGCTGCACATTCACTTGCTGTGACATCTATCTCTTTATCTAGAAATGGTAATACGATACTGACAAGTGGTAGAGACAATTTGCACAATTTATTTGATACAAGGACTCTTGAAGTTTGGAGGACTTTAAGAGCGAGTGAGAATAGAGTTGCATCAAATTGGAGCAGATCTTGCATTAGTGCTGATAACAATTATGTTGCTGCTGGATCTGTTGATGGTTCTGTTCATGTCTGGTCAATATCTAATGGTAACATAGTGAGCACTCTTAAGGAACACACTGCTTCAGTTCTTTGTTGTTCTTGGAGTGGTCTTGGGAAACCTCTCGCCACATCAGACAGGAATGGAATAATTTGTATGTGGACATGATGAATTCCGTTTATTGACATTTCAACCTCGTGTCACAATTACTTGTCTATGCCTGTGCCAAAGTTAGTTTTGTACATATATGATTTTTGTGGACTCAATTTCTTTCATACACGTGTTACGTGAACAAGCTGATTGTTTTGTTTTTTGATTCATAGTTATAACACGATTAAGGGTGTAAACAACCATGGTGATGAAGTGAAACTTTTGATTCATTTGAATACTATATTCAGAGAGATAGTATTGAAGTTAAAGAGGGCATTAATAAACCTTTTTTTATTTACACATGGAAGGCTAATCACTACTTATGGAAGCTTGCTGTTGAAGACTGAAAAGCGAAAAGTATGCCCCGTCTTCTCCTTTGGCTAGCAGATCATCATGAGAACCCTCTTCTACAACACTGCCATTGTGTATCACTGATATTTTGTTTGATCTTTGAATTGTTGATAACCGATGAGCTACTATGACGCAGGTCCTACCAATCATTGTTTTCTCTAGAGCATCTTGAACAAGAGCCTCTGATCTGAGATCTAATGCACTTGTTGCCTCATCTAAGAGTAAAATGGCTGGATCTTTCAGAATTGCTCGAGCAATCGCTATTCTTTGCTTCTGCCCACCTGATAACTGCACCCCTCTTTCACCACAATAGGTTTCGTAGCCGTCTTTCATTGAACTGCTCATGAAATTGTTTAAAGTTATTTTTTTACGCACAAGTTTAGAGAGAAAGTGAGCTCTTGAAAATCGAACCTTATGAATTCATGGATGTTTGCAAGATTTGCTGCTTGAATGATCTCTGCTTCTGTTGCATTTTCCTTTCCATAGGCAATGTTTTCTTTTATTGTTTCTGCAAATAAGGTAGGCTCCTGGCTAACCCATGCTATACATGATCTTAATGCTTTCAGATCATAACAGCTGATATCTACTCCATCCACTTGTACAGATCCCTTACATGGGTCATAAAATCTCTGGATCAACCCGATGATTGTTGATTTTCCAGATCCACTTCTTCCAACAAGGGCAACAACTTCTCCAGGATCAATCTTTAAACTTAAACCTTTAAGTGCCATCTTTGTTGGTCTACTTAGATAAAAGAAATCGACTTCTATTAGCTCTATGCGCCCGTCTACTTTTATTGAGCTTATGCCTTGCTGCGTTATAATCCCTGTTTTGCTTTGTCGTTTTAAGATCTTAAATAACGATTTTAAAGCATTCTTTCCCAGAGACAAGTCCCCTGTCATGCTTCCGGTTTCAGCGATTATCATTCCTGCTGATACCACAATGTAGAATGTTTGAAAAAGGTGTTTATATGTGATATTTCCTTGGTAGAGAAGCTTTCCTCCATACCAGTACAAGATGGCGATATTAACGTTAGTCAAAAACGGTCTAGCAAACAGAGCAACCCCTGAATACCAGTGCTGCTTGTTGCTCTCCATCTTTGGTCCTTTCTGTGTGTCCTCAAATAGTCTCATAACCTGTTTGTGTGAGTGATATGCTGTAATTATTCTATGGTTATTAACAGCTTCACTTGCTATTTCGCTGCATTTGTTTTGCGGGTTTGTCGTTATTAGGGATTTTATATAGAAACTAACAATGATGAGTAGTTGTACCGATATGGCAACAAGAGAGAGTCTCCAAGACAAGATCATACTCAAGACGATGGCTGAAAGTGAAGCTGACATTGTTTGTGCAAAGAATGCTAACCGATCCGCTACAAGGTTTCTTACCAATATCGTGTCTGTAGCAAGCCTCGAGCATAATTCACCAGTACTGTTGTTTTCTTGGTCAAACCATTCAATTTCGAAAGTCATAATTTTTGCGAAAATTATCTCTCGGACTCTTTTGGTCAGGTTCTCGCCCATTATTCCGAAGTAGTAATGCTGAATCACGCTAATGGTGAAAGCCAAGGCGGCAATGGCTACAAAACCATAGCATAACGTTCTTGTTTGAGAACGAATTTCATCATGATCTTTGAGAAAGAACATAGAAAGCATTGCGCCCTGAGCAAACGCGAGTGATGGTTGAATCAATCCATTAAGTAGTGCACCGATGCAGCCCATTAGAGCAGACTTCCATTCGGGTCCATTCATCTGGATCAGGTGCCGCCATGATGGGCGGTTGTCTTCTTCCTCCGCCTGTTGATCGGTCAGTTCTTCGAGACGAGAACTTGTTTTTATCAGTCCTGTTATCTCCGTCGTCACTGCCACATCAACCGATGTTTTACTTTCAGTTCCTTGCGTGGGTGATAAAGTTTTTCCAACGGCACCCAATGTTTTTTGTAGCTGCACCATGACTGAATATGGTCCACCAGTGTTCCCTATAAGCTGGTCATGTGAACCAGAATCTATTACTTGCCCTGATTGAATCACCACAATTAAATCTGCATCACGAAGTGTAGACAAACGGTGTGCAATGATTATAGTTGTTCTTCCTACTGATGCTCGAGTCAAAGCCTCGTGCACCGCGTTTTCAGAATGCGAGTCTAATGAACTTGTGGCCTCATCCAGGAGCAAGATTTTTGGTTCTCGAAGCAGGGCCCGGGCAATGGAAATACGTTGCTTCTGTCCTCCAGACATTTGAGTTCCTAACTCTCCCACCTGAAGAAAATTTAACACAAGATAGAGCCATATAATATGTTTCTGATAGAAAGATAAACGCAACCAAATTGATATTTGTGTGGCCTCTAAAGCTGTCATAATATTTGGTCTTTATGTGCATTATCCCATTAATGTTATTCTTGTAATCATTATTAACATATTAATTAAGAATTAGTTTCTGATTAAAAGATAGGCAAAAAGCTAGTATTTCAGCTCAGCCTGTCTACCAAAATGACCTGTTTAAACCCAAACCCATTACGCAACCTGCTGATCTTGCCACCTCTAGTTTCGACAGAGATGATATGAGTTGGTGCTCACCAGTGTTTCGTAACCCTTCGGCAGCTGTGTGATAAAGTCATGCGCGTTTGCTCTTTTGGCTGCCTCTACGATCTCTTCAATTGTTGCATCCTCTTTCCCAAACATGATATTCTCTCTGATTGAGGTTGCGAAAAGTATAGGCTCTTGGCTCACCAACCCCATTTGTCTTCTCAACCAATTCAACTGGAGTGATTTTATGTTGATGCCATCCAGCAGAATCACTCCCTCAAGAGGATCATAGAATCTTTCAAGCAAATTTATGACCGTTGACTTACCCGAACCGCTTTGACCAACCAATCCAACTGTTTGACATGCCTTCACCTTTAGATTAAACTTTTTCAGAACCAAGCTTTCTGGTCTTGATGGGTAAGCAAAGTCAACATCTTTGAACTCCAAATCACCTTTGACCGGAGATATGGTTTTGCCTTGCTGATCTTCAGAATCTATGGTTGGGACTCTTCCAATCATTTCACTAATGACTGCTGCTGATATATTCGCTTCAGCAAAGTACTTTATGTTCATGAAAGAACTCGCAAGACCACTGCAAAATGGTAAATATTATTTACTGTTTCTTCAATCTACCTAAAGTTTTCATAGTTGTATAGAATCTTGACCCATTTATTTATGAAGGAGTCTATTTGAGTTTTATTTGTCTCAGGTGCTCAATCAGGTAAAAAGGAAATAATATAGACGGGCCGAAAGTCCTCCAAAGTGTATTTTTAATGCATTAGACGTCTTAAACATTTTTATTTTTATTCTAAATATTAGATTATTATTTAGATAGTATAACTTTTGTAATTATATTTGACACAGTAATTATTTATTAAAATTTGGAGATTGTGAACAAAATGTAATTCTAAACCTGACCACTATGAGAATGTTTATACTTACAATCCTCCATAGACAACACAGACTCCAGCACTGAGAATATCTCCACCTTTGATCCCCTTATCAATGACCAAAACACTCCCATACCAGCTTAAAAGTGCCCAAATAGCATATATGATTCCAACACTACCAAACACCATCCCCTTCAGTTGACCTTGTTTGACTCCAAGAGTCAGGGTTGGTCCTAATGCAGCTGAAAATCGCTTCACCATTTTTTCCTCTCCAACATACGAGTGAACGGTTTTTATTGATGATAAAGCCTGCTCTGCTATCCCACCAGCAACCGCATAAGCTTCTTGCAGCTTCTCTTCATTGCTGGCTAAACGCATTCCATAAACTGATCCCGGAAGAATCAGCAGAAACATTGCGGGGAGTGCCACAATGGCCAATCTCCAACAGAGGTACATTCCTGTTATTTCAGCTGCTATGAACATCCAGATATTTGTGATGAAATTCGGAATCTGTGCCAATGTCGTTAACTTGTATTAAGATTAATATGTATGACGAAAGAACAATACTGAAATTTAGACGTGACAATTTTGACTCATTTACTTATGAATCTTGGAATCTGTGTCAAATCATGCAGTCTTTCATTTAAAGATTTAGGTTACTGTAATAATATTGATTTTGTAATTTTAATTAACATAATTAGTTATTTATAGAAAGGTGAAACATGGACAACAAGTGTTTACGGGTCAGCCCAACGCCCCAACCTGATGCTGTTTGATCTGTATGAGTAAAAATCTTATACACAAGTAATTCAAATTCACCTTTTCACTCAGTACTCCTTGTATATTTAGTGTGTCGATCGAGATGCTTGTAGTTACACGAGATGCTTCCAGTGTTGTGTCAAAGTGCCCAACTTGTTGGCGTAAAATAGCTTTTAGATATTTTGTGCGTATGCGAGATGTTTGCCTCTCCGCAGTGCGACCCCAACAGAATCCTTCTGTTTAAAGTTAATATATGATTTCTGATAAGAATTCGTAATCCTGGATAAATAACTTAATAGCAAAATCTCTGTTAGTTTTTGGTTACAGTAATCTCATATGTTCTCTTCTTTCTTGATTTCCAGGATTGTTGGATGATCATTCAGCTGAGATATGGGATTCAGTATACAACCGAACAAAATTGAGGTGGCAAAATGGGCAGGGGGTAACAAGTCGACCCGTTGATCCAAAAGAGGTTGAATTTGCCACCTCGAGTCAAGATTAATTATAAAATTACTTTAGAAAACTCTAGCATCAGTAGCTATAAATTATTATGTTCTAAAGATCTTTGTTTTATGATGTTCCAAGTTATTATTATAGATACTACATGAAGAACATCAACTAACCTAAAAAAGCACCTGCACCCACAACAATAGCTATATAGACAAAGGCAAGGGCATACTGCAAAACAAACACACTTAGTTATATAATCTCCTTTCATATCTTTTTTTTAAAATTTTTCTTATAGATCATGATTAATATAACATATATACATACAACCAACCTGATTTACATCTTCAGGCGTTAAAGAAGACACAGAAGCATAACCATTCATCAAATGACTCAAAACCAGCATCATCACAGACACACTTAACCCATCAACAAAGCAACCAGTTATTCCTAGCGCCATCAAAACCAAGTCCCGCCAGTCTGCGTGTCGGAATAACATCCATATCTTCTCTTTCTCACCACTCTTAGGTTTGCTTAATGAGTCATTCATCTCCATTGTTTCTTGGTCAAGTTTTTCCATCTTTTGCTATTAACTTCTCAGTTCTTTCCCCAGGATTCGACTGCATATATAAATAAGACTAACATGTACATCCTAACTTTGCTAAATTTATATTATATTTGGCAAAATGGATCGGTTTGATGATGGGTTCAAATGGGTCATCAATCCCACCCCAGTTAATTAATAGATTTATAAAGGACAAAAACCCCTAAAATATTTTTATCCAATCTTGAGTTTCTTTGGGTACCCACCCCAAAAGGTCCACTACTGACCGGTTTCATGACTAACATAGAAGAGGTAATTAATCGCGTAACCCATGGCCAAAGAGCATGCGTCATGGTTTGATCACTTAACGTCCATTATAGATTATATGTCTCCAACAGCTAAGCTACTATTAAGATAAAAAAACAGAAATGTCCATGAATATAATCATGTATATTAATTAGAGTTGGTTTTTTTGATGATTTGATTTATCAACTTCTTTTTGTCATTATAACTATATATGTGACGGGGTATTTCTTCATTTTACAAATTTATAAGTTTTCTTTGCTGGAATTGGTATAAATAACTAAATTCAATTCATACTTGGGTGATCTCTAAAATAATTTATGTTAGAAATTTTTTAATACCAGAGTAGCCTGAATCTTACTTCATAATAATCTGAATTTTTTGAGTAAAATAATTTAAAATTTTCTATGGATTAAAAATACACTTTGATCACCTATACTATATATGAATGTCATAGCTCATAGCTTGCTAAATTCATAAATATTTAAGAGCTTAAATAAATAAGACAAAATCATATGACCTGGATTTGATTTTACAGTTTTCTTATCTGTGTATGCTCCATTAGCTAGCTAACAAAAAGTCCCTTTTTTTATATAGAATGTCTACACTTTGGGCAGACCAATTAATTGGTGATTAGCAATGAGGGTGTTTGTAAATCATCTTATGTCTTATTCTTGGTATCAACTCTTTCCAAAGATTTTGTCGCTTGTTGTTTAGGGGTTATGATGCTTGCCGATAGGCGATAGGTAGGTGTTGTTGGTATTCAAACAATTGTATAAGCAACTTAAATGTTGAGTATGTGATGCTTGCAGTCCTTGGTTGCTGGATGAACCGCCACTCGTGGTTAAAACAATCCTAGTTGTCTCGTATGCATCGATTCTCTTAGGCTTTTTAGGGCCTGGAAAATGGTATTTACTATTTAGACACACTTTCTCTTGCATTTTACTTGTATAGTTGCATGTTTTTCCTATGATTCAGACTCTATATTACATGAACATATATAGATAGCCCCAAACCAGATTACTTCTTGTAGCCATACATCACAACAATTAAAAACATTACAATTTAACTTACAATATATTTTTGCATTGTAAAGAGATTTTAAGATGTTATCTGTACTAAATATATTCTTCTCTGTTAATTTTTTATTTGACAAAAGAGTCGAAAACATCAATTTAGGAGCACTCCTTGTGGTGTCTGTCACAGGACTCGTCGTTGATCATATGACATGTCGGGCCACTACAACCCCCTCGTCATCGGGGCATTGTCAAAGGGAGGGCGTTATGGAGTTGACATGAGTCTTTTTTTTAATATCTTTTTCTTTTTTGCTAGTCAAGTAAAAACGAAAAGAAAAGGTGGATCCTAGATTTCAATATCATGAATGGTCATAATTACGAGTGTTTCAGTTATGTAATATGACAGTAAGTTATTACATTTGGATATTAGAGAAACCCTAGTCCATCTATACAATAAGACTGAGCCAATTATATTAAACCCTAATCTAAATTCTCTAATATCGGATGGCGTGACACCTTATTTGCAGCTTTACGTTGTACCACATATTGTAATGATATTTTGTCTTTCTGTTCGGCCGAAGATTCCAGTTTATAGCTAGCTAGCTTTTGTCATTAATGGCAAGTGTATATTCGTTCTTCACCTTCTTTCCACAAATTTGGAATGATTTTGTTAATATTCCTAAATTTTAAATTAGGATTAAAAATTTGTCTCTATTTTCTTCTCCTCTCTAAATCTAATCATGTCACTTGTTTTTAACGAGGGTAAAGAAACTGCGTTACGTTATGGGCTTTATTGTCTTTGACATAAAAAGTCCACAATAACAATAACGTGTCTTTAAATGTATTGAACTCTTTAAAATTATCATTTGATGTATTAGCTTGAAAATTGGATACATACTTTAATATGTTACATAAAGTTGGAAAAAAGCAAAGTGACGCTACTCCACTTCCCCACTTTAGGCTACCCGTATGAGGTAAGTCGAAGGAAGCGAGTAGGGTGTTGGGTTGATCGGGTTGCTTGCAAGCTACACGGTACGCATTCTTGTTGAACCTGATCGGTTTAATTTTTTAGGTTGGTGAACCCAAGCTTTACACCACTCCCCCACCCCACCCCACTTTTTCTCTATCTC
>JAUEJL010132431.1:0-11209 GCA_032274825.1 Drosophyllum lusitanicum | reverse complement strand
TCTCGTAGTTTTGATTTTTATTAATTTTTTAAAGATGTGTAAAGTGTATTTAAAATAAATTTTTATATATGAAATTAGTTAAATTTAAATTATATCTATTTTTTAATACAGGGGCATTTTGGTCATTAATTATTTATCTCATTCCATTCTAATGTCTAATTCTGTCTATCAAACATACTGCAGTAATGATTAATTTCATTCCATGAAAGTAACCAAACATGCTGATGGAAAGGTAATGAACTATTCCATTCTTTCATCCATTCCATTTCTTCGTCTATTCCATTTCTTTCCGTCCAACCAAACAGACCCGAGTTTTTTAGTCCGTGCTTCACTGCGGTTATTAGGTGTCAATATCTTTAAAACAAATGTACGTAACCTTTATAAAAAATAAATGACAACTATAGAAATAATAGCGACAATAACTATGATAACACATCCTGACATGCGTTTATGGTCATTAAAACATGAATGTTGTATTAGAACATTAGATATTAGTAAACATTTTAAAGAGTTTCTTATTGACACTACTCTTTTAACCTTTTAAAAATAGATAGAGTTATATGTCACATGCAGTATATGTTTTGTAAAATAAAGAAATAAATTATTGTTATTGATAAATAAAAAATAAATTGAGGAATATGAGAAAAAAAAAGTTGGGAGAGAAAAGCAATTAACAAAATAAATTGTTATTAATAAATAAAAATAACTGGAAAAAAACCGCATGAAAGAATAGACGAATATGAGAAAGGAAAAGTCGTTGGAAACAAAATTTGAACTCCTACCCTCACAAATATGAGGAATGAACTATCAACGCATCTATAGCAAAACTTTGATTGATAAACGAAAGAGTTAATTACAAAAATGTCATGTGGTTGTTACTGATTTTAACTTTTGGTATTTTAACTTCAAAAATTACAAAAATAGTCATTGTAGTTGTTGTTTCACTATTGGTCATTTAGGCTAACTCCAGTTATCTTTGACTGTTAGTCAAAGGGCAATTTTATCTTTTCATCTCTTATCCTTGTTACCAAACAATTCATTGCCTCTTTTCTACCATTCTTCCTAATTTAACCTTCTAATTACATTTAATAATATTAACTATATTATTTAATAAAATAAAATACACAATTGGTATTATAATTATTTTTTACCCCAAATTAAGAATTTAAACAATTAGTTACATAGATAGAAACCCCAAATTAAGAATTTAAACAATTAGTTACATAGATAGAAACCTTAGGGGCTGTTTGTTTGCTGTTTAATGGAACCATTCAGCGCTGAATACTAAATCATTCAGCATTCAGCGTGTTTGATTGTTGCCTCTGAATGAAGACCGTGCTGAATGATTCAGCATAATGCTACCGAATCATTCTACCTTAAAGTGCATCTGAATCATTAAGCGTCAAGTATTTTACCCTAATACTTCTTCTTTTACACGTTGTCTTGTTAAACAATCATATTATATCTTATAATAAAATATATCACTATTAAGGTTAAAATGATAATTTGCATCATTCAAATTGTTCATTTAGAACTTTTATCAAACAGCATGTCACATTGAGAGGCAGATTCATTCAGAGCCTTTGAATTATTCAGACCATGAAATCATTCGGTACTTAATCATTCTGTTTTAACAAACAGCCTCTTAGTCAAGAACAAGATAAAAACCCCAATCAAGAATAGATTGAATGCCATAATAAAGAACAATTGTAGAAGAAAGTTTTTGAACAAAATTTTTAATCAAGTCTACTAAAATATTCATTGGATCTGTACTTGTTGCAAATAAAAAAGAATCAGAAATATAAGTGGTTCGATGTGTGATGGTGGCGGCTGTGGAAGTGGGCGACGGTGATGATAGATTGCTACAAATAGTCCTTCGATGTGATGATGGTGGTTAGTTCAAATCTGCGGTAGTGATGGTGGTTGGTTTCTTCAGATCTACGACGGCGGTGGTGGTTGGTTTCTTCAGATCAGAGGCGACAGTGGTGGTTTTTTCAAATCTGCAGTAGCGGTGATGGTGTTTGGTTTCTTCAGATCTTCGGCGGCGGTGTTGGTTGGTTTCTTCAGATCAGAGGCGACAATGGTGGTTTTTTCAGATCTGCAACGGCGGTGGTTGTTGGTTTCTTCATATCTAAGGCGGTGCTGGTGGTTTCTTCAGATCTGTGGCGGTTATCGATTCATGGGGTGATGGTGGTCGTGCGGTGGTGGTGGCCGGTGTAGATCGAAGAGATAGGGTGTGTAAGGGGGTCATGACAGTGTAGATCAAAGAGGGATAGAGAGTGTGTGTAAGGAGGTGGTTGTCGTGCAGTGGTGATCGAAGACAGATGGTGGTCGTACGGTGGTGGCTACCGTCGATGAATAGGTGGTGATGTTATTCTACACCGGTGAGTGAGAGAGAGAGAGAGATGAGAGAATGAAAGATGGGAAAGTGAGGAGAGAGAGACCATTTTTGTAATTTAAATAAAGTAAAAAACAATTAAAATATGGTTGGTTGGTAATAAGATTAAAAGGAATGTTTGTTAATAAGATTTATGTTTGGTAACAAGGATAAGAGATGAAAAGACAAAAATGCCCTTTGACTAACGGTCAAAGATAACAGGAGTTAGTCTAAAGAATTATGTGAAACAAAATAACTACGGTGACTATTTTCGTAATTTTTAAAGTTAAAAGACCAAAAGTATAAATCAATGACAATCACAAGGACCACTTTTGTAATTTAACTCTAAACCAAACTAGGGGTGTTCACTGATCGGATAAAACCGAATTACCGAACCGAAAATCTTGGATCGGACTATTTGGTTCGGATATTTTGGATTTTTTAATCGGGTTGGATCAAAACTGAATAATTACTATGGATTCCGGTTTGGTTCTGGTTACTATAATTTAAACCGAATAAACCAAATAAACTGAATAAGAATATACATATATATATGTATATATATAACACTAGTGTAACAAAGTAATACATACGTGTCATGTTTATGTTTATTTACAGCTTATTATTTTTAATTATATATTTATAAAACCACTAGTCCCATTAGTTATTGTAATTTGGATAACTATATTTTAATTCATAATAGTATATGTATCGAATCTTGTTAAAATATCTCGACTTTTTAAGCACGTATTTAGGTAAGAATGAAAACTGAATTTTAAAAACCGATCCAACCGAATTGCAATTTGGATGGTTTGGTTCGGATCTTAAGATTGTTTGGATGGATCAAATCCCTTTTTCAAAACCGAAATCCAATTGGATTTACTCAATCGGATCGGATGAAACCGATCCATCCGAACGTACACCCCTAAGTGATTTGTACATAATATTATACAATAAATATAATTTTTATGAAAAATATTTTTCTTGAATTCTTGTTAAATCTTCATACTTCATCTTTACGCAATAAATAATAACACATGGATTCATTAATCTTTTTTTCGAATCCTTTCAATTAATTTTGATATTTGTCTTAATTAAGTGACTACGAGGATAAGTAGAAAAAATGTAATAGTAAAAACCTCACTTTATTCATACACTCAGATTTTATTTTAATCTTTTTATCAATTTATATAATTTAATGTGCAAACAGTGATTTTATTATGTATTAATCACTAATTTTATAAATCAGCTCTTTTTTCTTTTATCCTTGTTTACTTCATGCTATTTATGAAATAACATGTCTCGTGGATGGACCAAAGTTACGAAATATCAACTATATATATGGGTTTATTTTAAAGTTCGAAATGACATGATTGAATTAATTAGAATGCATGATCATTTTAAATAGTTTTAGTTCACTCAATAGCATCCAACTTTTCTAAAAATGTCAATGTAAGTTATTTACTTTTTTGTTACCAAATAGGTAATCTACTTTATGGTTACCTGTTAAATTAAGTAAGAACCTGAATTTTTGGATTACTCCCACCGTTCGATCACCACCAAACCTAGGTGCTATGATAGGAATTCTTTACTCGTAGTGATGGTGTAGTCTAATCGGCCTTTTGTCTGCTGTCGTTGCCGGATTTAAAGAAAACAACAACTCGGTTTTTTTAAATATCGCAGTGACGGCCGACAAAAGACCAGTTAGACTCCACCATAACGTCTAGGAAGGAATTATGGTTATGTCACCAAAGTTTGGTGGTGATCTAACGCTGCAAACTCCTGTTAGAGTCAAAACCTTAATCGAAAAATTTAAGTTGTTACTTAATTTAGTTTATTACAAAGTAGGTTACGGGTTACCTATTTAGATAATAAAAAAGCAAATTACATATATTAACACTTGTGAAAAAAAGTAAGGTGATATTATATATGGGACCTAAACCCTTTTAAATAAGTAATATATGATTTAATTAATAATTTAAGCACACTTTATTTTGAGATACAGTTTAATTCTTAAACATTATTTTGTAATGTTTTAATCATATAATGTGATATTACATAATATGATTATCTATGATGAAAGTCGTGCAATATGTAGCTTTAACAAAATGATATTCCACCGTCTCCGAGAAGGACAATATTTTGCCAAAGTCTATAGAAGAACTCTTTGGGAGTTGTCGAGAAAAACACATAACAACCTTCGTTCATATTTGGTGGAACAATTGAGTACTCATATCCGGCGACAACGACCAGGGGCGGACCCAGGATTTGAAATGGATGGTAGCACCGGACTTAGGATTTGAAATGGATGGTAGCACCGGACCTAGGATTTAAAATGGATGGTCGAAATTTACACTACGCAAACAAAATTGGATGGTGTCCCGTGCCACCACTACCTTTGCCTTGGGTCCGCCCCTGACAACGACGACCGATAAATTAGTAATAATTTTAGTGTTTAGTTTCTGAAAATGTATTAAAGTTGTCACCTTTTGCTATTATATATACACAACTTTAAAAACTACCGTTCAATGTATTTATGTTTAAAAAAACTAACATTTAGTATTTAACGTGTTCTTCCATGAACTATAACTTAAAAGAAAGAATAGTGTTTAAAAATAAGTATTAACAACCTTAAACAACAATCAACAATAATCACCATTTTATTTTACATTGTGAAATAAACCATTAATGACCTTGGTGGAACACTTTTAAAACTTGATTATTATTCTGTGAAATAAACCCTAGAACAAATAAGTATAAAACACAAGCATGGATGTATTAGAGGAAGACCGTTTGTAAGATCTAAAGACTTTAATGTTTAAAAGTTATAAAATGTTAATTAATCTAGGATATAACGTACGTTACTAAGAGAAAACTGAGAGCAGATTAATTGTTTCAAAGATCGTGTTTATCTTCCTTAATTTTTGAGACATAGAATGAACAATCATTTTTCATATTCTTTCAAGATCGAACATTGCTCCCTAGCTAATTACACGATTGAAGGGAAAGTTTGTTTGTTGAAGCAGTGGTACGATTCCACAAAACGAAGAATTGTTTTGTCGAAGCAATGCATGCATGGTCGTAGGAGAGAAACGAATTGAAGGGAACATTGTTATCGGATCGTCAAGAGGTCGTTACTTTGAAGCTTGTTACGGGAGTAACAAGCATTATAATTACCAATAATATGCAAAATATATAATTTTGTATGTGCCGGTTCAATAATGATAGTAACAACAATTATTACTGTAAGATGTTACTAATATGTCAGTAATAATGATATAATGATTAGTAATAATACTAATTTATATTATTACTGCGAGTGCTCTAGTATGTAATTTCTTATATCTCACGTAAAACAAAGTGCAACTTCATTAATCACTATTCCATAACTTCCCCTTGAATGAGAGACAACATGATCTAAATCATTTGATTTTGTGCCTTTTGTGTTTATATTAAAATTAAAATAATTATTCATATTTGACTTTTTAGGTATGAACTGCATTTTCCTAAAAAAATAAAAAAAACCAATAAATATATTTAATGTTTCTTAATATAGACTATAACAATATTTTAAAAATAAAGATTTGATATAAACCATAGATATAATATCAATTTCGTAGTTGAGAAAAGAGAGAGAATAAACAATTATTTGTGAGGTCCAATAAGAAAAGTTGCATGTGATATGATTAGGAAGTGTCATTAAAATTAGTGCTTAATTAATTAACTTTTGAGCTTAAAAAACACCAAATTCAATGCATATGATATCCTTCCCATATCCAACAAAAAAAAGTGCATTTTGACACAATAAAGAAATGGGATTTTCATAATGAATATGATATATTCCTTTTCTGAAAATCTTTTTCATACCATATAATAATCATTTAAAAGAGTTCTTAAGGTATTAAACTCATTTTTAATAAATATTTGAATGGTTATCTTTTAACATATTGTAGATTACATCATGTTACAATGTTTGTTATCTTAGTATTTTCATTCATCATAACAACTTTTACTTAATTACATCATCACACTTTCCCATTTACTAAAAAACTTAGATTTTGTTTGTTTTCGAAGACATAACATTTATGTCTTATTTCATATATTCAGGAAAAGATGTGGTTTAGAAGTTCTTAAGTCTGAGAAGGCCTGCAAAAAAAGATGTAGTTTTTTGCTTCTCAAAATAAGCAAAAATAAGGTCTTATGTCTGCGAAAACACAAACAGCCTTATGTGAAACGTTTGCGGGCGCACAAATGTTTCTTTCAAAAAACAAACAAGCTTATCAGAAACGTCTGCGCACCCGCAAACGTTTCTTTAAAATAAGAACTTATTTTAAAAAATAAACAAAGGCTTACTCAATTCACACAAGAAGAAAAAAATATTACCTTTAACTAGCAAGAGGAGGCTCACTCCAGCCACCGTCTAGTAATCAAGACTTTTAGGTTGTGTGTTCTTAAGGCTTTTTTTAAATATGGAAATGGAGCGGAAAAAGAGACTATTTGGTTCAAAAGTTAATCTCTCGAACATGTGATGATTGGAAAGAAAAGGGTATCCATTCATTTATTTCCTTTTCCTTCCAACGCAATAACATAACTTAATCATTCCTTTCTCTTTCTCTCCATTTGTTTCTTAAAAAACCCGAGAACGGAGTTTTAAGTCTTATGCTGGAGGAGACGCCGCCCCCTATAAATAACAGTAACTTAAGAAGTATATAACACTTGGTTCATAAACAATCTTTTCGACACTAAACAACAAGAACAGTAAATGTGGGGGGAAATGTTTTCTGGAAGGATGATTTAGCCTTATAATCGTACAAACAAAAGAAAAATTGTTAACTCTTTAATGGAAGTAGCGTTTTGGGGCAAACATCCGATCATGACTTGTGATTTGAGATTCTCAAATGTCAAAAGTGTCAAGTGATTGTCTGCTTTTCTAAAGGATTTTATAACAGTCTAGACCAGTCTTGGCTCGAACCAAAACCACACGATGCCATAACCAAACCAAACCAAACCAAACCAAACCTAACCTAAACCCAGAATTCACGGTCTCAAGCCAGTCTTAAGCTAAAACTGGCTTGCGACTTAACTCCAAGCCAAACCCAACCCTTTGCACTCGGGCAGGCGAATATGATTTACGAGATTATTTGATCAAAGAGTAAAAAAAAGGAACCACAAACGTTCTCCTTTTCACAATTCGAATCGATTTCGGTTATGCTAACCAAGATTGCTATAACACAAGACATAACCTAAACATAATTAGAATCAAGATTAACGTATAACTGCCTTAAACAGCCATAAAACATCATTAACGGTAATACATTCATAATCATATCAAGTACCAAGAACATCAACTACCATATCCTGTTCTTTCTTCTTCAATAAAGATTAGCAACCTGATGAAGACAAGTTAACTTTGCCAAAAAGTCAACATTTTTTGAGATAATCGACACTTTTTAGCACCTCCAAGCGGAGGCCGACACGAGCTCTCGACGTTGCCAGCAGAGCACGAGTGACGATTGTCTCTTCTCTACATGAAATTCACGAACTGGAGTCCTTTTGACCAGACATTCTGCTTGACTTTCAGTAAAGTTACTGAGCAACAATGGTGAAAATCCAGCTGATAGGAAAAGATTTCGCCAATGCTGAGTCTTTTCAGGATACAGATACCGACCCAACACAATCTTTTCAATGGCGGGTTGAACCAAGAAACGCTCGATCTTCTGCAACGAGTCAAGGTTCATGTTGACCGCATCCAGGGATTCAAGCAAGTTTGAATATGATTGAAGGGCATGAATCAAATGATTTGAAAATGGTAAGTCGGTCCGATCACACCCACGGTCAACCGAAACCACGATTTTGGGAGATAAACTTTTAACGAATCGAAGAATGGCTGGAATCTGAGTTTGGTGATTTGAAAAGACATGAATTGGAAGATTCACAGCAATGGCTTCATTATCAGATAGATTAAAGGGTAAAGACCATGACGAAGAAGCAAGTACATCAATGTTGACAATCTCAAAGTCAAATCCAACATTAATTTCACTTGCGAAATGGATCAAATTCTCACGGGTTAGCCCCAATTCGAGCTGGTCATGAGTTGCAGGGGAAGCAAAAGCAGTAATTTTTAACGAAGATACGCCATTGTTACGTAAAGCAAGCTCTTGCATAAGAGAAGCCCATTGACCACCGTATCCGATATCGAAATCAATAATATGTATCTGATCAAACCCATTAAGGGATTCGAGTAATGCTTGATTACAAGTGAAATTAGCGAACTGAAGAAAAGGGGAAATCTCTGAGAACGATTTGTAAGCACCGATCTTGAAGATTAAACTAAAAGGTGAACCAGTTGGTGTCATTTGAGGATTAATATTATTGAGAATCGAATGTATGAGTAACTGAAGAGCTTCTTTGAAATAAAAAGCCGCCCTTTCGAAAGGCTTACCGATTGGTGAAAGCTGATGATTGAGCCGCGCCAATATCCCTTGCGCGAGTATCGGATTGTTCCCCGATTGGATCAAATCTGAGGCTTTGAAAAGCTGGTCAATGATCCCTTGTTGCTGCTGTTGTTGCTGATTAATGGCTGCCATTTTCTTCATTGATGGCGACTTTTGAAGCAATTGAAGTGGGTTTGAGCCAGAATCAGGAAATGAGTTCTTATGCATTGAGGGGTTGTACTCAACGCTGCCTGGGTTGTGCCTTTTGGGTTGTGGTGGAATCAGGAGTTGTTCAAATGGCAAATGGGTTTGAGTGTTAAAAAGATTTGGTTTTATATCAAATGGGAGCATCTGGGTATCGTTTAACGGTGAAAAGATTTGATTTTGATGGTGTGTGTTGTTAAACATCGCCGGTGACGGTGGAAGTTGAGGGTTTGAGGAAACGTTTCCGATTTGACCAACTGGATTGCCGGAATCAAGAGATATAAAACCTTGATCTACAACACCAAACCCGCCGTTAAACTCAAAGTCCGCCGGAGCACCGCCGGCGTGAAGCATTTTGTTTAAACCCATTGACGGGTCATCCACGTCACCCATGATCCACCGGAGCATAGCCTGGTCTTGGCCGGAATCCCCGTTTTCCCAGTCGTCGATTCCACCATATTTGTCGTTTCCGGCGTTGATTTCAAGTGGGGGTGGTTGAAAATGGTGGAGGTCAAGAACTCCCACATTGGAGGTGCTGGTTTCTTGATTCTCCGGCGGTGGCCATTTGGAAGAAAGCGCCGCCACGCCGGCAGTGTCAGCACCGCCGTGAGAAGAAGACAGGGTTGAAGTAGAGGCAGGTGGGCTAGGACTGGTGGTGATGTTATCCAGGACAGACGTTGGTTCGTTGATGTACTTCCTCTTCTTGCTCCTCACCAAATTCTGTAAATGTACAAGTGGATTTGCATAAGGTACAACAAATTCTGCTCCTTGTTGGTTCTCCAACAAGACCGCCCCCTTCCCCTCGAATTCAAAGGGTAAGGGCATCCCCTTCTCCAGTCTTCAGAAAATCAAGAAACTTGTGAAGAAAATCTTGAAAAAAAGAAGAAAAAAAATAAAAACATATTGAAATCTAAAGGCTTGGGAAATGCATGTTGTAGATGGAAACAAAAACTTAAAAGCTCATGAAGAAGAACATGAAAGGGGTGGTGGGTGTTTTGTTTTTTGGTGGTAGTGAGAGGATGATGAATGATGGATGATGTGTTTTTATTTTTGTGTTTGTGGTTTGTGTGTATGTATGTAAACTGTGTTTTCTGGCATGGATAGATGGATGGATGCGTGCAACATAAAAAAGTAGTCTAGTTCCCTTCATCTTCTCTCTCCTCTCTTTAAATATCTTTTTAATAAATTAAAAAAATCTTTTTATTTATCATTGTTTTGTTGCAACATATTATAATCTTATATTATATTATATTTCACGCTAATTACATGTTAAAGTAATTATAATTTATTAAATCAATTTTATTTTATTTTTCACACCAAGCTAATTAACTTAAATTTAGTTTAGTTTTATTAACTAAAACGTATAGGCAAGAAATAATACGAAAATGTTGATGAGTATTTGGTCCGAGAAATGTCATTTATATATTTTACATCGTCATATGAGTATTATATACTTTTAAACTTTTAAAAATCATGTTATTGTAAGTCACATCTTATACAAGTTTTAGATTTGCTTATTTTTATTTAAATTCTATATAATAAACATACTGTTAGAAATATTACACATTACATTTATAAAAAAAATATATTAGAACTGGTTTAAAATACATTAGTTAAAAATTAGAAAAATCATATTTCCTTAAAACTACATTAGTTTTAAAAAAAGACAACTTCAATTAAAAAGTAAAAAAAGAATTGTAGTGAAAGTTGTCGTATAATGATAAGATTTCATTGATCTATATAAAACTACTCTTATTAAATAATAAAAGAAGTTGAATAATAAAGCTCAACTAATCTTTTAAATAACAAAAATGGAATTGAAATTTAGACACAAAGCCACCCATATTTACCCCTAAAATTTCATCGGCCCTTCAAAAAAATCTAAATATTCACCTTTTAAAATTTGAATTTACCATAACTTATTCAATTTTAAGAATTTTGTTGGTGATGTTAGTGTCATCAAACTATTTAGTATAATCGGGATTGACTTGAGACTAGCCGATTCTAGACTTAGTTATAATTCGGGTTTGGAGGTGCGAAGTGCACACTCGAATAAAACTAAGTTGTTATCGAGAATACGGTACTGGGGTCCGAGGGCTGGCCCCTGGAGGGGTTCAAAGGGTCATCATCCATTGGCGGGGTCCAAGGGGCAGGGCCCCTGGCAGGGTCCGAGGTAACCGCCGCCGCCGGCCAC
>JAUEJL010132420.1:0-11210 GCA_032274825.1 Drosophyllum lusitanicum | reverse complement strand
CCAATCTTAGCCATCCAATTCCCCCTCTTCAATTGGATTGCCCACCCATGAATTCCTTACATGCACCTTGTCACACTCGATCCCCACGCTCTTCATTATAAACTCCACTTACCAATTGAACGGCGAAAATTGGTTCTCGCAGTTCTCATTTAAACTTTTGTATATATATATATATAGGATTTGGACGAGTTTGTTTCTAAGCTGCTCATACCACCTTTCTATACCACCCTTTTCCGCCGTTCGTAATATGCTTCAAATTTTGTTTACGCATTTAAATTGTTCAAATGGCAACAAACGTAACATGCTAATAAAATTTGTTGATTTGATCAAACCGCTTATTTCAAGAATAGCAAAAACGGTTGTAATAAACAAAATTCACACACCCTCTTAGACCTAGATATAGATAACATGTGTGACACACGACACCGTTTTCTTTACACACCTGAAAACCCTCACTCAAGCTCCGGTTTGTAACATTTTTACAGTATCATAAAGGATGAAAAAACAACATTCTTTATGCAATCGAAAGCCTAGCAACTCTTCAACAATGCGTTTAAGAAAAAGTCACATCTCGATCAACAAATATGCTGAGAAAATAACCCAGGGTTACTACTTTATGTACAAAGCAAGCTTTATATTATATAAATATATACCAGATAACAACCAAGCTAACCAGCAATTTCAACCTGCTACCAAACCGCCTAAAATAGTGCCTCCAGATATCGGTTATGATGTCTTCGGTTGAACTCCAATACACTACCATATGTCCGATCTGATATCCCAACAAACAAGGCTTCAGAATCAGGGCTAAACGAGATGCCACCAATTTCACCAAACACGTCAATCTCTTGGCCTGATTCGTAATCATTTCGTGAATCAAATATGTGAACGAAGTCTGCTGGCTCAGCCATAGCCATGAACCGACCATCTGCACTGAAACGTATTGCTCGGATTGCACCCATTCGGCCCTTGAGTACTGCTAATGATTTGGATGGCTTCCTTATATCCCATAATCTGCAGGTGGTGTCTTGGTTCCCAGTTGCCACAATTTGTCCATTTGGATGCCATTCTGATGCAAACGAGTAATCCAAGTGCCCTTTCAATTTGTTGATTTCCTGCATGGATGAGAACATTTTTCTTAAATATTTCATAAGTTGAGTAGTAGAATTTTTTAAGATTCCATATTGACACATTATTTTTTTAATATTCCAAAAAAGAAAAAGTGGCACGTACTTTCCCTGATTGAGCATCAGCAAGCAAACATTCTGTACTGTCCCCAAGGACGGCCAATATTTTGCCATCAGGGCTTACAGATGTGTCCTACATAGTACATACACAGAAATGAGAATGACAGCATTTCTAGCAGACAATTCGGGCCAATTTTACTATCTGGCCTGTTTGATATCACACAAAGATACATACACACACATATAAAGGGAGGAGATACTCACGTTGACGGACCATGGAAACGAGAAGTTATCAACGCAAGTAAAACTATTTGCATCGAACACCCTTATGAGGGCGTCATTGTTAGCAGTCATAACCCTCATTGACCCACTGCAAATGAAGTTATAGGTCATACACCATGATAAAATAAAATATAAAACCATGAAGCTATTGCCCTAAACAGAAATCTAAGACTCACCTAGAACTGTAGGATATGTCCACCGAGTTAGTTATAGCATTCTCATCGGTTGCGACTTTGGTGGCAAAGGAGACCCCGGGTTTGTTCAGATACTATTTGCATAGACAGTGGTTTGAAAATAAGAAACCATTCGCCTATAGAACTCGAATTCTGAAGATAATTTTATACTGTACCTTGCAGATCAGTTCACCGTGAAAACCACCAGCAACGATTAAGTTGTCCTTGACAGCCATAGTGCTTACTTGAACTCGAGACAGTGAACGAGAAAAGGATCCAGGATACTTCTGCAGATGGACCATCAGGAAGAGATTACTAGTGTTGATAAACAGAAGAAGAGCTGGCAATACCGACCCATACACACACAAAGCGGTCAACTCATTTATGTTGTCCCTCATTGGTCAAATGGGTTAAAGCTAGAATATATATCCTAACAGGAAACAGGTTAGAAGGGTTTAGAGAAGTCAAAAGGGTTGAAATTCATCCATAATCTATTGGAATGCATAAAACCTTCTATAGATAGCTTTAACAAAAATGGATTTAAAAATTTTAAAGTAATAACATGGACTTGCAATCACATTCTAAAAATTAAAAAATTTCAAAAAAAGAAATGTTAGTGAGGCAACCTACTCCAACATGACCTGTTTTGGCAAGCAAAAATATGTTTCTTGTTATGACCGGGCTACCCAAACCAGCCCATTTTGCCACCACTAAGTGATAATCGAAGAGCAAAAATGAATATAACAGTAGCTAAGACATTACTTACCAAAGTAGGTAACACAGGCATTGCAACATTTATCACTTCCTTGCCCCTTTTGAGAAGTGAGGACCAATGCATAACTGAGTAGTTTTGCATAAGGTACAGATCGTGCTTTGAGGTTGCCCATAAGAGATTCCTTAGCTAGAAGAATGAACAGAAGGCAATTAGGTTTGCACATCAGTAAGAACTAGTTATCAAACAACAATGGCTACACACATGCAACCAAAAACCTAATTCATCTGAATTGAAAGTACTCAAACTCCAAGCTAAATAAAAATTAATAAGTTCGCAATGACAAAACATCTAAATTCGAAGTTTCGAACTATGACATCCTTGGATAGATATCACAATGCCTCGTATTAGAGAAAACCAAACAAATGATATAAATCAACTCCCACGTTACTTGAAAACGTATACTTTTCCAACCTCAATATGCCCAAGTAACAGTGAACTATCCAGGTATGTGAAACCGACCTTTTGATAATGACCCAGCTTATTCAATAAAAAAGCAATCAAGAGATGAAGACAAATAGAATATAACAAGTACACTAACAGAATTTGTAATGAAGTATACACGAAACAAGTGAAGATAAAATAAAAGAAGCAACTGCCAGAAGAGCTGAAATCACTGACAAAAATTGAAAAGAGGTGAAGCATGGACACCCTCTTTGACATAAATTCGAGTGCTAAAGCAATAATCGGATCACTTAATACAGGTGCATATAAAAGGTGAAGATGAAGGTGAAATGTGAATCTTCAATATTTATAAAGAGCAGGCAGAAATAATTGCAGTGTTTTACACTACCCAGAAAAAGTATTTGAAGAACATAGAACACATAGTGTGGTTGGCTACTGCACACAAACATAACAAAAAAGAAAAAAAACGGAAACAAAATAATCCTGTAATGTCGCATGTACTGACAGGGTAAATCCCGCACGTTTTTCTATGCAATAGCCTTTTTTCACACGTGTAAGGTCCTTAAAGATAAATAAACACATGGACTCATTAACTTAACTAAGACAGAAAGAAAAAAAATGAACCCGTGTAGAATGACAGTAAACAGTAAATAATAACTCAAAAGGTCATACTGGTAACTTAGTGAACTGACAAACAGCTTGAAAGTACATGTTACAGAGAAAAAATCTTGTGATCACCTACCATCAATGCACGTGGGTACTATTCACACATAATGCATTCATATAAAAGAAGTAACCACTGGAACAGAATGGTAAATGCAACATCAAACATAAAAAATCGAGATTATCCACACAAAATGCAGTCTTAGAAAATGAACTAGATTATATATGCTCGACGAAGCTAGCTTCCTCAGCCAAGCATAAAAAAATGAAAAAAGTGTCCGCGTGAGACAAATTTTTCATAAAATGTTAGAATATGTCCCTATCATACCATATTACGCGCGGCCTTATCCACATGCTGCTGCTTATAAATGGCACCCTGCTTCTATGGCTGAAACAAAAACGATGTAGCTGTCCCAAACATGCATCGTTAAAACATAAACATATGATATATCCATAAATGAAAGCCTAATACAAACTAAACCAAACCACAGCAGAATTACCCAAATGCAAACATTCAATGCCAGCGAATTCCCATTCTAAAAAGAGGGTACAGTAGAAAAGCTAGTCTGGGCTATTAATCAGAAGATTCAGAACACGATAACAATGCAACTTCACAAACAAAGACTAGGTGAAAACTGGAATCTGACAAGCACTCACATCATATGGGACAATGACGTGATACACAAGATGATCATGAGAAAATAACACAATCTGCTAATGAACAAAGACCCTCATATATGAGAAAGGAATTATGTCTTTAATGCAGTTCTAACAATATTAACAGTTTTTCAACAGTAATTCATTCTTTTAAGTATATTAGCTATTTATTAGGGGAGGTGATTCAAACACTATAAATATTATCCTACACCCAACTAATGATTTACATCACCCTATGTACAACACCATAAAACATGAATTAGAGGTATACGGATAATTTTGGTGGTGTACAAATCACCTTGCTTTAGAGGTGTCAATTTTGACTCATTTACTTATAAATGCTTAATTCAAAAATAAAAAAATAGGTATAAATGAAACACGTTGCAAGTGGCCCTAGACCTCACCCTAGTGTGATAGTCTGATAGATGCTTGTAACCTCTTAAATAGATTTATTCAATAAAATTAGATTAAGATCCTGATAATATAGTTTTCAATAATAGTTAATACATTAAAATTTTATGAAGTTCGGGAAAAAGGAGCCAAAAACAGGGCAAACCAACCCAATCCAATCATGTTAAAATTATCCGTTCCAACCCAAACCATGCTAGCCGAACACTCACCCCACCCATTTTGCCATCACTACTATTTATCTTCACTCCCCCACCCTAACCCACCTTTCTTTGATTTATTGTTTTGGCAGGGAATATAGATTTTGCTAAGATTAAGGCTGCATTTAAGGGTTGTGGGAAAAAATGCCATAGATAGCCATCAAGAGTCTTTTTTAGTCGTCAAGAAAATCCTTAGAAGACTATTGAGCAGGTTGGGTAGCGTTTCTGAAAAAATAACCCAATGATGTCATCGAGTTAATCGCTTACCATTGTCACATTTTTCACGAGTCATTTTTGTCGGAGAGAAAATCCTTAACTGATGTCACAATTTTCATCAAAATCGTTTTTAATAATCCAGAAACCACATGCATTGTGACAAAATGACATAAACACTGACAGGCAACACAGCCAAATGAGAAACAAAAACAGTTCTCTGTTCCAACATGTAAAAAAGAATAATCTTCATTGACAAAGCATTCTGTCATCGTTTATTCGTTTTCAAGGCAAATGAACCATGAATGCATGATGATAACACCAAGAGATAAAATTAATACTGAAAGCACAAATGCATGATGGTAACTCCAAGGTAAAAAAAGGGGGAAAGAGAATTTTGACGCAGGGAAAAGAAAAGAGAAATTCCAATGTTTAAAATAAGAATTTTGACCAAAATAGATCATCTAGTTCCTTATAAAATTAAGTTAATGCCCACAGAATGATGATAACACCAAGAGAAAAACATCATTAAATATTAACATCATATAAGACCCTCAGGGTCGTTATCTGCATCCAAATTTTTGTTGGCAGATAGTAGAATCAACTGATAAACTAGAGCATTCCAAAAACGAATCATGAATGCATCTATGACGTGAACAAAATTATCTCAGAAAGCCAAGTTATACCTCCCAATGCTTCCAACATAGCATAAGAAATAGTCAGCTGTTGGGAACCAACTTGCGCAATTTCAGGATTGCACCTTCGAAAGATAGATCTCGTGATTTTATTTAAAACTCTCATGACATAAGAGCACTTATATTAATCTGCACAAAAAGGATTTTAGTAAATACACAACCCGGCTCAACTGAGCCGGGCTAAAAGAATACATTAAAGGAAGTGCAAAAACAAGCTCTTTTCTGTCAGTGTTCAAATAAAATTTGACAACTAAATGACCAGTTGCCAACTTGCCATTAGTACAGAAACAGAAAGCTGCTATAAAGGAGATAATGTAGGAGTAATTTTTTGTGCAGGTCAGTATACAAGAATTGTCTAAGAATGGTGAGCATGACTAACACCGTAAACAATAATAGCTGCTAGCAGAGTCGGCTTGAATTATGATGAGGCGAAACTATCACTGCCATAAAAAGATTAGAAGGAAGTTGTATAATCACTAGTATGATACAAGCGCCACAGTGACCAAACTATACACAATACATCTACATTTTTACCCCCCCAAAAAAAGAACTATGGTGCAGCAAAGGTAGAAAAGAAAAGCAAACACATAATCACTGAAGAATAAGCTGACAAAGATAACTAGCCCTGCAGGTCTAACGGTCAATGCATAATGTGTTTCGCAGTCCTAGAATAAATGGATGAAAATCTCATAAAAAAGTGGAACAAGAACCATAAAGCACTCCACACAAGCAAAAACATGCTATAGTAAAACCCTTCAATTAAAAGTGAACAAAACCACCTTCATTTAAAAGTAAACAAAACCAGCAGTGAACTTCTATACCTGAAAATGCACAACTGTCGGCTTCACAAGCCTTGTGTTGAACTGAAAATCATAGAAAGTGTGGCCTTTGTCTACTTTTTTGCACTCCTGTCAACAAAATGATTACAGGAACATAAGTTAGAGCCTTGATACCACGACATATAGAGAATAGCAAGAATGTGAAAAACCATAAACAAATTTAAAAAAGGAATGACGATAGGTTAACCCATTGAACACCAACTAAAATTTAAAACCTTCCAGATCAAATCTAAAAGAAAGTGAGGAACCATAAACATGTTTAAAGAAAGAAATGACAATAGGATAATCCATTGAGCACCAATTAAAATTTAAAACCTTCCAGATCAAACCTAAAAGTACTTGAGATAGCTATGTCTATCAACAGAGATTAATAAAAAAGGGCATGCCGTTAATTATCAATTACAAAAAGAAAAAGAAATAACAAAAAAGACTGGACATCCCTGAAGGATCCAAAAGGTTTAGATCAGGGTACATGATCTATTCCCTACAGTATAAGAATTTTTTTCCCTGAAATATAAAAGAATCCAAAACTTCACATCTACTTCCTAATATCCATTAGACTAGAGGCAAGTGAAAAAATACTGCACAAAACTATATGAATGTCACCTAGACCTACAACAAGTGCTAAATAACTTGTTGAATTATTCAATGAAACAGACCTTTTCTAAATCTTCACGAGAATGTGGCAGGTTCTCATAATTCTTGTATTGCTTCAGCCTTGTTTCCCGGTACTTGTCTCTTGTGAAATTGAGCCTCTCCCAAGGAATTCCTTGTATATCTTTGCCATTTCTAGCTTCCTCAGCTGATGTATCAGTCTTTGGCTTGCTCTGAAACTCAAAAAACATGCCTCAATCACCAAAACATAAACTGCATATACTAAAGAGAAACCAACAATTCCACCAAACAATTTTAAATGAATACGTTAAAACTATACTCCAATCATATTTCCAATTTTCCATATATTGCATGCTCCCAGAAACATCCTTAATGATGACCAAGAATCTAACAATAACTGTACAGTTTGTACTTTAAATCGTATATATACAGTCAGCGTCATACCTGCTCTAAATCATCCTCGAAATCCGAGTCCATTGAATCAGCAGCAAAACTTCTACCCAAGTGGTTGTTGTTAACGCTGTCCGCAAAATCGGTCATATCATAATATTCATCATCGATCATATACTCAAGATCTTGGTTCTGAAACTGCGCCATATTGTCCTACAAATATTAGGGCTCTTAAAAAATATTTCTTCCCCTTTTAATGCTAAAGGGCAAATACCTCTTCTCAAAAGTATAATTAGTCTAGCAACACACCAATTCAACAAGATAAATGAATTGAAAATAACAAAAGATCAATTCTCAAAATATCGGAAGGACAAACATATATGAACTGAAAATATGTAATAAAAACAGCAAGAAAAAACAAAGTTAGAAGGTAACAACAAATTCAAATTCCAGACATAGATTAAAGAACTGAAAACACGCAATATAACAAGAAGAAAAATCGCAAAATCAAAAGGTAACACCAAATCCAGATTCCAGATACGAACAAGCTAAACGGATAGCATTTACAGCAAAAATAGAACATAAACAAAATTACCTACAAATTTGAATGAACTACAGCACACTGGAGATCTTCCGAGTAAAATTACGATTGGATCTGCGGCAGGAGGGAAAATTCACTATCAAAATTTAGTATCCGGACATATAGATTACGAAAAGCTAAAAGAACTTACTGCAAAATGGAACATAATCGATAGTACCTAAAAATCCGATGTACGACGGCAAACTGGAGAACTTGAAAGTAAGATATGAGTGAGATCAGCTGTAGGCGGCGAAATATTCCGGCAAAAGGTCCGATCAGCGACGAAAATGTGGGTGAAGTTGAATGGTGAGAAGGGTCTGGAAGGAAGAAATTGGGGGATTTTGGAGCAGATTGAAATAGGTTGGGGGTGGGCTATACTTAAAGAAGAGGTTGTGTGGGTCCCATGAGACTAAAAAACCAGAACAGTGCACGGTGTGGGCCCATATTCGTGTCGATGGACGTGTCTCTTTTCAATTCTTTATTTTCATAAATCATAACTGTTTATATATTAATACGCAGATGATACTGCAGTTGTTTGTTTGTCGCTAAACGGTATTATTCGGCATCAAATTCTGAATGGTTTAATATTTAGTATGTTTGATTATTGTCTGAAAACTGTGTTGAATGAAACACAAGAAAACTGTTGAATCTTTCAACTTTAAAATATATTTCGAATCATTGAGCAATAAGTATCTTACCCGAATACATATTATTTCACATGTTGTCTTGTTAAACAAACATAACTTATCTTATCTTATAATATAATAATTCATTATTAAGGTTAAAATGGTAATTTTCATTATTCAACCCATCTAAGCTCCTTGCTTATAATTGCGTTAATAAAATTTTAGCACTGTTAAAAAAAAGTTACTCAATCGAGAATTGTTTAACCAAATAAATCTGGAGATGAATACAGGTTATTTATTATCCAAGTTAGGATAAAGTGTGTAAAACAAATGTATAATTAAACATTTTTAAAATAACACAAATTGCACCCACATATAATTGGAGACTTGAAAGTTAGAAACAGTAGACTAGCTTTTACGAAAGAGTTTGACTCTTTGATGAATTAAATAATTTAATAATCTTTAGCTGGTTATGTTTTTATTTTAGAGTTTTTTTTTTTTGGTGTGTATTAAAAGCTAGAAAAATTATATATCCTTCTATTATTTCTTTATGTTTTATCCCTCAACTTATTATAAGATATCATGTGAAATTCATTTATTCTTTTTCCTCACATTCTTCATTGATTTTAACGCTTGTGTTGATCTTATAAGTAGGAAGATATCTCAGCTCTCATTTTATATTAGGGTTAGAGTCATCACACCACATCTTATGATATGTATGAGAATGAGAATATTGACCTTTGACATAACATGTGTATGTGAGAGAGAGGTTGATACAATCAACATTGTTTATTTTACAGAGGTGATTTGCACACGATGAATTGTTCATGCATAATAATCATAACACTTTTACCTTTACAAACTTGTGATATCTTTTTTCTACCGACATATTTAGGAGTATTATTATCCAAGCACATATATTTTGTTCAGGGATGAAGCTAGAATTTTAGTATAGTGTGGGTCGGTCTTACTTTATCATAAAAATAATGATACACATATATATGAATGATATAAAAAAGTTTCATTATTTGTCTAGATAAATAAATTATAAATGTCCATTTAAAGACAAGAAACTTACGTGTTAAAATAATGCTTAAACTTTGCCAAAATCAATAATCAAAGTTTTTCATGATCACTAGTTTGTTTGTCATGAATTAACGTGCTAGAAGCATAATATTAACTAAAACAATAACTCAAATGTTTTATCTTGATAAAATTTCAATGAAACTAAACAATAACAATAAGAAAACCATATATAATTCGTGTGTTTGTAGTTGGACGCGTCTTTGTTTATTTGAATAGAATTCATCTATTATATTGTTTGTAGACAAAACATCAGCAATCTCTCTCTCAGTGTAAAGAACAAAATTGTTTTAAAGATAACCATCACTCATACTATTATGAAGCCTTGTTTTCGGGGGGGTTTTTTGTTGAGAAAGCTCTTTAAAAAATTTGAATAGCCAATTCGAGCTTTCCCTTCGCAGTTTCTGTTTTGAGCTATACTCGGGCTACTAATTAACTCTAATAGGGGGTTTAACAAATATATGTTTGACTTAGGCTTCTAAAATACTAAGGATTTTGAGCTCATTGAAGGGGGCTTAGCACTCTTCATCGTCATATTGTCTCCGCTCCTGATTTTGTTGGAGAGATCTTATCCTCCTACTCATTTGATCATAAAAAGTGAAAATATCAAGTGATGATACGTAGAAAGAGATTTAATAGGTTCCACATAACATTCTTTGTGTAAGTAGGAGAATGAGTTAGAAAGATAAGTACAATATATAATCTTTTATTTTGTTATACGTGACAAAACCTTATTATACACAAGTATACAACTCATTTGCCTTTAATTTTAGGAGCTAATTAATACATAATATATATATATATATATATATATATATATAAGCAGTTAAGTATATATATTATACAAGTTAATAATAAATATGCATGAACAAATAGATTTTATTTTATAGCATGTCGACCGATATTTATTTTAATATTAGGAGACGTGGAAGGGAAATAGATGGAGTAGAGATGGAGTTAACAACTTAACCCAACTAGACCTTCAATCTCCTGGCCATAACGTGGTCCACTGACAAGGTTGCCGCCATCATATTTGGACACGTTTCTTCCGATCTGAGTCCCTATCATATTTGGACACGTTTCTTCGGGATGCTCTTCTTAGACCACATGGATTAAAAGTTTCAAGACCGGGTATGTAAATATACGTATTAACTACAATTTAATAAGCACAAATTGTTATTAACTATAAATCTTATATATAGGTTATTATCTGGTTGATGCCGGATACACAAATTGAGAGGGTTTTTTAGCCCCTTATAGAGTTCAAAGGTATTACTTAAATGAGTGGCGTGATGGACACCAACCAACTACAGCAAGAGAATTCTTCAATATGAAACATTCTTCGGCAAGAAATGTTATCGAACGATGTTTTGGCCTTTTGAAGGGAAGATGGGGAATATTGAAGGACAATTCGTATTATCC
>JAUEJL010132409.1:0-11211 GCA_032274825.1 Drosophyllum lusitanicum | reverse complement strand
TGTAATTATTTTTTCTCTAAACAAAATATATCATAAGTTATTAAACATAATTTATAAACAACCTATAATTAATTATACTAATATACAATTTTCATAAAACCCTCTCACAATTTTCATCTAACCCCTCACATGTTTCATAAAACTTCCCTCTTCATTCTAACCCCTCCTAATCAATTTAAAATTGAATTTAATTGTACGGTTTTTCCATGTCTAACCAATCACAATTCATCATTCCTCCATGTCAACATTTACGTGGCATTCTTCTCTCTGCTCTGTCAACAATATATATATAATAAATTACATAATCTTTAGACATTTCCCTAGTAGATTTACAAATGGTGGACAAATATTTCAAAGCAACAAATAGAAAATACTATGTATCTTATCAAGAAATCGGTATTTATCTTTTGTTGATCGTATACACCAATGTATCAAAAAACTAGTCTAACTCTTTTATCTTCTATCGACACTTAAGCATTGCCCTTGCCTGTGCTTCTTTCACTTGCATATGAAGTACATACCTCTTTTGCAGTTTCATTTATATTTAGATTTTAAAAAAAACTATAAATTTTTTTAATCAATGAAAAATAATCGCAACCAATATTTTTGTTAAGCATTAGAATGTTTGAGTGGCGTATGAAAGTCCAAATATAAGTATAGTTACAATCAAAATACCTTAAAGACTCAACGACCAACAAAATCATTTCACGACGTACATTTCCCTTAACGTTAGAAAAGCAACTTTATAAATAGAAATGTCATATCTCTCTAGATATTAAATAGTAGAAAAGCAACGTGTTGATCTAAAGTAAAACACAAGTGTGTAAATGATATTCTAATTTCAAAATGAAGATAAAGCTTTATACTTTTTTTTTAGTTTTAAATGAGAGATAAAAAAGATATTTGGGGGGAAGGGAAAGAAAGGACAAGAGGATATATTATGTTATTCAAATGACCGTATACTTCTTTTGTGGTGTCATACCTAACCAACCGAATATCAATAGCTATAGCTTAAATAATTGAATTGTCGATCCATGTAATAATCTAAGAATTATCGGTCTCCCAAAGCTCAACATCCAGTGCATATCTAATAGCTTTATCATCACTGAGTTTAACTCCGATAAATGTGATATAATCCCACATAGATTTCCAACGCGTGAAATTTGTTCTTAACATACTTCTAAGTTCTAACACACATGGTTCTACCATCTAGTTAAGTACTAATCAACCGAGGAGAGACATATTTTCAAGCTATCACAGTGATAAAAATGAGAAAGAAATAAACTAGTGCAACATAACCACATACCCACCTAAACCAGTGCAAAAATACGAACATCAAATCATTAATATCTTAAAATTTTTATCATCGACACTACTTATAAAAGCGAGTCATCTTTAACAATGGATCAACTTACGCTTTGATAGGATAATAAACAACATACCAAGGACAAAGATATAGGGCCATATATGAAACTAATAAACACAAGTATGGATTAACCCTTTGTTTTTGAGTTTTATAAAGGAAGGAAAATAAATGAAAGAGAGAAATAATCCTTTTATTCAAAACCATCATAATTTTAAAAGGATAGATTTGAGAGTTTGAGACCAAATAAGCCTAAGGGTCTGTTTGGTTCATAGGATTTCGAGGGATTTTGCAGGATTTGCATTTCAAATCCCTTAAAATCCCATGTTTTGTTGAAAATAAGAAAGAAGGGATTTAGATTTCAAAGCCTATAAATGTGAGATTACAAAAATCTTTGGAGGAGAGGTGGTATTTCTAAATCCCTCATATGTGGGATTTCAAAATTATGACCTATCTAACCAACAACCCATTATCGCCTTCACCACATCAACCATCACTTCACTCTCGCCTTCGTTGCTACCGTAACCGACCACCGTCATAACCGTCACCGGCATCACCATAGTCGTCCCTCTCAGTCTCCGCCTCCGCCTCCGGCACCTTCGCCCTTCACCGTCCCCGACGTCACCCTTATCCATCTCCGTCTCTGCCACTATCGTCTTTCACCGTCTCTGCCGTCGCCCTTCTCTGTCTCCGCCACTTCGCCCTTCAACGTTTCCATCGTTGCCCTTCTTCGTCTCCACCTCCGCCATTGCCGCCCTTTACCGTCTCTGTCTCAGTCTACGCCGCCATCGCCCTACACCGTCTCCTTCTCCTCCGTCGCCGCCCTTCGCCGTTTCCGTCTATGCCACCGTCACCTTTTACTGTCTCCGCCTCTGCCGCCGTCACCTTTTACTGTCTCCGCCTCTGCCGCCGTCACCCTTCTTCATCTTTGCCTCCGCCTCCGCCTCCGTCGTCCTTGCTGTTGCCCTTAACCATCCTCGCGTCCCCATCTCCGAGCAAGTCAAGTTGTAAAAAGTGAGTCAACTCCTTCACCATCTTTGCCCTAGAAATACCATTGTCTTTTATATGAACCAAACAAGGGATGTAATTTGATTTGAAATCCTTAGGATTTCAAGTCCATAAACCAAATAATTTCTTAACATCATATCCAAATCCCTTTATTTCCTTTCCTTAAATAAAACATTCGTGAGAAATTTAATTTATTAGACCATGCATAGTGGTCTTCCCAAACCAAATCCAACTCAAATACCACGCCACTTTTTCTTCATTTTCTCCCTCTTACCTGGAACTCAAGTAGCATCTAACCCAAACAACCCAAATATTTTCTCTATCCTTACTCTCCCTTGTACACTCACAAAAAAAGAAAAACAAAATGTGAACTCGAAGGTCGGGTTTGGAAAGCCGGCCACTTACCCGAATGAGGGGTGGTAGTGGTGTTTCCGATAGACCTGAAGCCAACCCAAACATACCTGAAGGTGCTCGGGTTGAGCCAAGAGTATAGCAACCCCTCAACCCAAATACCACATCACTGCCACATCAGTTTTTTTACTTTTTCCTTCCCAACCCAAATCAACCCAAAATCCAAGTAACACCATTCCCAAATCAACCCAAACAACCCAAATATTTTCTCTCTCTTTACTCTCTCTACAATAAAAAAGAAGGAATTTTTGGGTGAGCTCTGTTTTACCAAACCGAAAAGGAAAAAAGAAATGGGAACCTGAAGGGGTAGTAGGGGTGTTCATTGGGAACCCAAATGAACCCGAAGGTCTTCGGGTCTACTGTCTTAGGCCATAGCAATCCCCTAACCCAAATCAACCCAAATGCCGCATCACTTCCACATCAGTTTTTTTTACTTTTTCCTTCCTAACCCAAATCAACCCAAAACCCAAATAGCACCCTTCACAAATCAACCCAAAACCCAAATAGCACCTTTTCCAAATCAACACAAATATTTTATGTCTCTTCCTTACTCTCTTTACAAAAAAAAAAAAAAATCAGGTTTACCAAATCGAAAAGGAAAAAAGAAATGAGAACCCGAAGGGGTACTAGTAGGGGTGTGAACCCGGTCTATGGTCTTTTAGTGGTTTCTATCCAAATCCATCCCTTGCTTTCTCGAGACTCGAGAGTGTTAGTTGAAGCCCGTCAGGTATCGCTGAACCAAACCAAAAATCGATCAATAGACTCATTAATTCTCCGGCAGAGCTTGGCGAGCAGCAGTACACAAGACTATGGCGGTTGATAGTATGCCCCCCGTCGTTTACACACAACTGAATTATCTTCTCAGTCACTCCCCTCACTCCATCAAGGTACGCGATTCTCGCTCTCAGGGTTACATCAAAGCATTAGAAATGAACTTGAAAAACCCTAGGTCAAAATCAAATGCACGTGTTTCATATCTTGTTTCCTCTCTTTCGTTCTGCAGGTTGACCAGATGTGGTCTGGTTCAAAGAATCCCGGTTTACTTGATCGCTTCACCTTAGCGATCCCCTTTTGTCTCGATTATATAAAATGTTAGTTTACTTCAGATCTTTTTTTTTTGTTATTTCCCATTGACTTGCTTAATCAGTAGAAAGAGATAATCTCTAGCTGGTCTACTCCGCATTTAACATAGAAAATAACATTTTTCCTTTTGTGATCAGAAACATTTTCTCACGTCTCAAAAGTGTGAAGATTTGTGCACAACATTTTTTCGTCATACACAACCAAGAAGTGTATGAATTATCCTTTGAACATGTGGTTGAGAAAACTAGTTAATAGTTTTGTAGGGATGTAAAAGTCCAAAACAGTGTTTTGTACAAATCACCTCCATACTAAAAAAGGTTGCACCTGACCTTACGTATCAAACCCAAGAGATACTATGTATATGTGGATTTTGATATTTAAGGAAGTGTAAATCAAATAATCAATGGTATCCCTGACTAAGTAGAATTTCATATAAGTGTAGAAACTAGAACAAAGTTAGTGGTAAATGTGAAATTTTCATACCAATATGGCATTTGGGACAATTGATACACTTGACTTTTCAGGTAATTGGCTACTCTTCCATTTAATTGCATCACAGTTTGCTAGTACCACAGAAAAATGTTGGTGTTAAATGTGTAGTGGGGTTTTATGGAAATTCTGTTTGAAAGGTATTCGGTTATAATGTTATATTTTAAAAGTCGAAGGGCGCCTCTTTCTGTGAATGGAAAAAACTCTTTATTTTAACTAGATTCATGCATGCATATTTTCAATTTATAGTTCAAGCAGACACAATTCCAATTGTGAGCAAGGTTTATAATCATATTTGGTGTTTTAATACAGGGGATGTTATCTACAATGCGCAATTTCCGCTGCTGGCACCTGATATTGTTTTCGGACCTGAAGATGAAAGTTTTCGACCATTTCATGGCGGGGGAGAAGGAGGCTTGAAACCCAAGAGCACTTTATCTGACTGGAACTACAAGGACCCAACTAGACTATTGACCCTGATTCATGAACTTAGGTATTTTACTTCTTACAACAAGCTCATTGAAATGGTTACAATAATATTGCTCATTTATCATACATAAAGGATTGTGTTCACACTGCAGAAGTTTGTACATGGCATATCAGAAGAGACGTGTTGGCGAAGTTGATGATGAAAGACTGAAGTTTGAAATCAACACCATGTATTCTCGGGAGGTAATCTTTTGAAGTATTTTAGACTTGTTTTTGTTAGCAAGTAGCTGGAACAAGTTGGGAAAGTAAAGGCAGACAGAAGCCTTTGTCATCTATCCTCTTGAGGCTGGTCTGCTTTTATTATGACTGCATAAACATTTTTTCCTGGATATTTGAATGCAAATTTAAAGGAACTGGTTTAAGAATTGATTTTTGCAAGCTAGATGTTAGATGATTTGTCCTCCTTTGTTGAAAGTACCATCATATTCGAGTCCACAAATACTTCTGATTTCTCTAGTTAAGGGAGATATGAATTATGAAGTACTGATAGGAAGACGAGGTACAAATACTTTTTTCTACTTAAATGAGGCCAAGTTCACTTCTAATTCCCACAAAAGTTGTACAATTGAATAGTTAGACATCTACTATATAAGGTAGAGTGTAAATTATAACCATCTCCCTTTGTATGATTACAACCTTACAGCTCTCCTTTGCAAAGCTGCAAATGGCTCGAAGCTGTTACCGGACACTTATACACTTATAGGTTCATTTTATCATATGTACATACATACATATACATAGGCACATATGTATGTAAGTATGTCTGTGTGTATATAGATAGATACTTGAATGTTGGCTTGAAAATGGTTATATACAAACACATGTTCATACATACTAACAGACCAATGTATGTATGCTTAAAAGAAAAAAAAAACTTGACGTGGAAAAATGAAACCCTAAACTTTGGGTCGGAATGGGGATGTCTACTAAGAATTGGGTTTTGGACTTGGTAGTTGAGTGCTTTTGTTTCAAGTGTTGTATCTTTGTTTATGTGAGGCATATTACTTTTCATGTTGCTATTTGTTTTGTAGGTTCTGCCTGAAAAACACATGTCCTCTATTTTGGGTTTTGTTCAACGAGTAGTGTCAACATGATCACAGTCTTTTACCTCTGAATCTTGGTTTATTTTTTCTAATAAGAGAGACACAACAAATTCAAGTTTATGTTTTGATGACAAGTATGCTATGACCTATAGAATCATTACATAAAAAATGTCTGCTTTCCTTGCTTTTTTTTCTCTATGCAAAAATTGGGTCAGGTTTTGATGATTACCAATGTGGAACGGGGATCAGATAAGCTTTCTGGAATCCCTGGCCCGAATGGTAAGGCAGTGGGCAGGTTTATACTTTATACACACACACATAATTTGCCAATATATAAATTATTTTGTTCCTTGGCTTTGCCAATATATAAATTAAGAATCAACAAAATGACCATCTTCGGTCCTTGGCGTTGTGTCAAATCTATCTGTTGAATGGAACTCTTTTTGTTTCTCCTTACCCAAGACTTCATGGTTGTATTTAAAGTTTAAACACCATGGACAAGTTTAGGATCATGTTTTTGGGGGTAAAATAGTATATGATAGTGAATGCCTGTGTTTATGCAAAACATATGTACTCACTAAATAAATAAATCTTCATGTGATTTTGGGTTTTCTTGTATTCTGATGCCTTAATGTTGCTCTGTCTTGATACTCTTCATGACATGAAGTTAGCTGAAACCTGTTTTGATATGGAATATATCAAATATTGTATTATAACTGAGCCATTATATATTATTTTTGTCTGATATATGTTCATCGTCCTCCAGGGAATTGAAATGTATATGAGCTCTGGTGCTGACAAGGTACTTTTGTACAAGTTTTTTTTTCACCTATTGAAAATAATTTTATTGATTGAATTTTTGTTAGCTTCAACCACAATATACTTGTTATTTTGTAATGATGTTAGTGGTGTACGTGCCATTGAACTTTAGTGTAGCCAGAAGAGGTTAAATTTGCAGTTCCATTGTTGGAGTTGGATTTAAACAAAATGGTAGCGGGGTCCACCTGGCGTCACCCGCAAAAAATATGCTTACAGGTTATATATCCTGTGAGTAGAAAGTATCTAGCAATGGCTTCAGCTCCGCGTTTAAAACTAGTATCTTCACCTGAGTTGAAATCTTTATTTTCGATTGATGACTTCAGGCTTCCTCCATGGTTAGAAGGGATGTAAGTTTTTTTATCATTTTTTCTTTTTTCATTATTCTTTATGAAAACATTTGTAATATTCTCTTTGGGGGTGAAGGTGCATGGCTGAATATCTTCCCACTCTAGAGGATATGCTTGAATCACAGGTTGGTAAAGAGATTTCTATATTGATGGTTAAGATTTTCTTTTTCTTTTTTTGTATCTATTTTCTTTATACCAATTTTAATTTTCTCCTGTACAGATAAGAGATGCTGCTTCAGCGATTGAAGTTAGAAGGAAATTTATTACAGCATTGGCGGTTCCTTTTGGAAGGCCAGTAGAAGCTGATCCTGTATGTGAACTTTACATTTAGGTTTCAATGAACCTGTTGCTTAAACGAAAGTTTACCTTTAATGTTCCTTTTCCTTTTGAAGATTTTTTGCAGGAAGGCTACATTTCTAGCTTGTTCTGGCGTGTTTACATTTCTGGTATGGTGTTATATCAATTACATGTGTAATTATCAAGGTTCTAAAAAACGTAAGGCGTGGCGTGGCTGCGAGGTCAAGCCTCAAGCTTTAGGAGCCATGGCGAGTCATGGCGTTTTTTAAGGCGGCAATTTTGTATATACTTTATAAATATTTATATCCAATTTACCATTATTAATATACAAATTACACAAAGTTGCACAAATTAGGAGCTAAGTAACATATACAAATTACAAAATACAAATTTATAGAAGTTCAATACACGCGATCGCAAAATGTATATAAAAAAATCAAATTAAAAAATAATGTTTCCTGTGTGCCATGCCTTAAAAAACTCGCTATTTTGTGCTTAAAGGCGCACCTTAACGTCACGCCACGCCTAACTCTACCGCTAAGGGCTATTTCTTAACGTCGGAGTCGCGCCTCGTGCCTTGGCGCCGCCATGGCACGTTTTTTAGAACCATGGTAATTAGTCTCATTGTTCAAGTCTCTTTAATTTCTTTTAAAAGGGAAAACATTTACGTAGAACTTGTCATCTATTGAGGAAAAAATAATGTTTTTTGTTCAAGAGTGTTCCGCTTTAACGGGAGTGGTATTGTTTTTTTTCTTTTTATTTTGAAAGACGATGAGAGTGAGTATTGTTATTATTATTGTTTAAGAATATATATATTTTTGACATTCTAATAGCCACTGAGAACACGTATTTCAAATCTGCTAGCAAATTTATTATTGTTGTTCAAAATAAATGTGAAGGCAAGGCATTCAAAGTTTATAAGGCGAGAAGAAAGCTTCAAACCATTTATTTGTTCAAAACGAGATGCCTTTTATCCGCGCGTTGCGGCGGGGTTAGCATAAATAAAATATAAAAACAATATTCAAACACAAATATTATAATAAAACGGTGAAAAAAAATTTAAACACCGCATCTTACGTATTTCTTTCTTTGTTGGGTTTTAATATATAATGTTTGGTGCAAGTTTAATATACATATTTGTAACCGAGTAATTTTTATCTACATTTTGAATGAAATATATATTTTTTACTATTGGATCACAGAAGATACATGTTTTAGATAAAATCATTTTATGATAAAAATTATATCAAAATGTAGATAAAAATAATAGGTGACACACATATATTTATATTTACACAGGATGTTATATTTTAAAAGTTATAAGACAAAAAAAACATAAAGTTAATTCTTTGTAAAATTGTAAAAAAAAATACAATAGTCTCTCTCTAAAGAAAGAAAAAAAGCTAGAAATGCAGTTAGATAGACTTGAACCTAGGTTAAAAAACTTAGAAGACGTCAACTTACCAACCCGCCAAATAGAATTTTGGTTATTGTTTGCAGCATAAAATATATAACATCTAATAGGAAAGTTACCTGTTCATTCTTCCTAATAAATGATATATATATATATATGACCTTCCAACAATACAAATGTTGGAGCTTTTTGGTCAAGTCGGTAGCGGTCATAACACATTGTCGCTTCTAAAACATTTGATATCTTTTTTGTAAAATGAGTTCTAAAGACGTTTTGAAAAACTGAATGTTTTGAATTGCTTCATCTTTAACGTATAATCCCATACAGAGAAATCATAAACAATAGTCAAAATATATTTGTATCCCACTTTGCTAGTTACCTTATAGGGTGTTCATAAATCTACATGTACAAGATCACCAATTCCTTCCTTTAGTATTATGCTCACTTCACTCGATCGGTGTGGTATGATCAATAGTTTCGGGTTAAAGTTAATGTTTTTGCACATTCAGAACTTGGTTTGATGGATATCCAAGTCTATCGTGTTGTCACAAATCTTTACACAAGTAACTATGATGACAGTACTGTTATTTTAAATAATTCAGATGTTGTATATAGATTTGCCCCCAAAATCAATGATCCACCACTGATTTCTAACACAAGGATTGGATTTACTATTAGAAGAAAAGAACTTTTTTGAAGTTTGAGTTGAAGAATATGTTGGAGTTAAATAAAATGGTACCTCCCATATATATTAACTTGTGCCTGATCAGGATCTGTTTTGTTGTTTACTAAACTCATGATCAACAATGTGCTCAATGTACCAACCTTACTCAAGTGATCATTTCTCTAATTGCTAGTGAATTGATTATATAGTACATCAAAAGAAGCTCGACGGATGCTACACGTTTTTTATAATGGCTAAACACACACACACACGTACTCCTTAAATCTAAACTTAATTCTATATCATTGATCCACTACAGGGCTTGAACCCACAACTGTATGGGTTACCAAAAACACTGCTCAACTATAAACGCTTTGGTGTAAGTTGCTAAATGATGAACCGTGCATCATGCAACCTATGATGGAAGTGACAAGAAAGAGTATAATTTTGACATTAAAACTCGAACAGGGATATTGATTGGTTGAATTAAGTAGATGAAAATTGGTAACCTAAGTTTTGTAATATGACATGAAGGGTGATATTGATATATAGATGTGATTTTATATTTTAAAGGGAAGAGAAGTTACATATTTACGTACGTAATTACTCTAAGTGGTCATGGAACCAATGGTGGAATTAATACACAAAAATTGATTGATCGGTGTAGTTTTGGAAATGATATTGGTGACATAAGTTTTGTTACATGTCATGCCATTTCATGAAAATATACGTAATAAAACATCAGAAAAAAACATATGAAGCTAGTAGCAATCATAATAGGTGTTGTTACACTTGTATATATTTTAAATAAATTGGAAAAAAATGACTAAAATATCTCTACTTAAAGTATTTATGAATAGGATGTGTTAGAAAATGTCTTTGAAAAAAATACAACCTTACAACTATAATTTAAAAAAGAAAAAAATAATTTCAATCAAAGTCCATCCGATTAAAGCCTATTGTAGAGAATGTCAGAAAGAGAGAAATAAATGAGACAATCTTTACCAAATGTACAGGGTGTTGTTACATAAACCCTAAATGGAAACCTAGAGACATAGATGAAGAACAGAACCAAATGGTTCATCTCAGACTATAGATGGGTAGAAATCATACTCATGTGATAAAAAACACTAAGAAGGCTCGATATCTTTTTACAAAAAGAACACAATTATGTTTGTCTTATTTTCTATAGAAAGGAGGCTTCTTTTCTAACACTGCCGTGTGTATGAATAGCCCTCCAATCTAGCTTGAATCACCTTTCTTCTTTAACATAACAATCTCCAAAATTGATTGTAAAACTACTACATATCAAAAACAGAAAAGTTAGAATTCAGACTGGTAAAAAATATTTGCTCTACAAATTAGATTGCTAATTTCAACAAAAAGTAAAAATAAAAAAAAATAAAGCATTGAACAAATTCTAGTGAACTTTGAAATAAATATTCTATTAAAATTAAGGTATAATTTAAAAAATTATACTTCCAAATCCGGTTATAATATTATCCGGTATTTGTGCACCTCTACTTCCAATTTACTCTTCTTAGTGACGTTTTGGGCTTTCACATTTGGGAGGCTGTACAGAAACAGTAGCCCACCAAAGATGAGCCGACAACCCGTAACTGATCTTTTTACTAAATATGATTTTTTGCCCCTTAAAGTCAGGTCAACTGTTATGTACAACCCCTTTTACTTTGTACAATAGTAGCTTTCGGGGGGGGGGGGGGGGGGGGGGGGGGGGGGGGGGGGGGGGGGGGGGGGGGGGGGGGGGGGGGGGGGGGGGGGGG
>JAUEJL010132398.1:0-11211 GCA_032274825.1 Drosophyllum lusitanicum | reverse complement strand
CTTCCGCTGCGTACGGGTGTTGGCGTGCATGGACACCCTACAGTAACATCCACACCTCAGACCTCAGCTCCAACTGAGCCTCCTTAAGATAGTGGATGTATCCTCAAAACACGATGCATCTGTAAAAATAGGATCAAAACCGCTATCTGGTTTATCCTCCCAAAAGGGTGACACCATTGAAAGACAGACCTCAACCCATAGTCACACTATGTCTATCCCTATAGAGAGTCTGCGTCATCCCTCTATGTCCTTACAACACGATACAATTGGGATACCCCTTTCAGTGCATCCCACACTCAACCCACAACAATTGTACAATCTATTGGTTCTATTCTTACACACGCCATTGCACAACCTATCAATATTAGTGGAACAAACCAACCACTGATACAGGGTTCAACTTCTGTTCCCAATGAAATTGAGCTTATATACCAAAGCTCAGAGGAAGGACCCCAAACCTTACCCTTTGTATCAAAAATCCTTGAATCCACTCAATTACAACCTTCAACGTATACTCAAATAGACTTTCTCCTAACCTTCCAAACCATTAACCAAAAACTTGACAACCTAACCCAAACCTTCACAACCTTTCAAAGCCAAACAGAAACTCGATTGTCCATTCTTGCCAAGGACATTGAGTCACTCAAAACTCAAACCGCACCCACCCCTAGCCCTATACCACAACTAGACCTTACCCCTATTCTAACCAAATCCTTGCCAAAAAATCTTCAACATCTACTCCTACTCCTATCTTACCTCAAACCACTCTTACCTCTCTTAACCAAACAATTTCCAACCTTCGATCTAACCTTCAAACCCTTGAACCTCAAAACCTAAACATATCAGTGGCAGTGCCAGATCAACTACTACTAGTGCCCATTCTTCTAAAAACTCTCCTTGAAGAACTTCATTGTAACACCGACATTTCCAAGCCATTTTTTTAAATCGCTGCGGAAGCGTTACTAAATTTCATAATTACACACCTACAAAACATAACACTATTTACAAAATACAGTATTTATTTGTGTTACAAAAGATTTACAAAACACGGCTTGTCTCTATTCAAAACATAATATCAGAGCGTTGGTCAATTTTCCCTTCGCACACAAACCCCAGCTAAACAGCTTTAGTCACCGAACCTGCAAAAAGGGTTCAACAGTGGGGAATTAGCACAGAGTTAAGTGAATGGAAGCTACAAACAAATAGTTATCAGCAACAAACAACACAATCCACCAACAATCAGCAATCACACAATCACGGTCATCCACACAAATCAAGAGGAGATCAAAGGACCGGCGGTTCTACAGAACTTGCAACCAATGCGGGCCAAGGCAAAGGTTTACCGATATCCCTTTGCTACTTGGTACAGTTAAACCCCTTCCGTTGCAACGCATGCATCATAAGGTGTAGAACTGTGCATCCAACAGCAAATAAGCCTAGCCCAATTCACGCATAGATGACCTCTACCAGCCCAATTCACGCATAGATGGCCTCCACCAGCCCAATTCACACATAGCTGGTCCCGATCAAACGCCATGTACACATACCATTAACAATATGTACAGGCCGAACACCATGTGCAGATACTATTAACCATGTGCACAGGTCAAGCACACATAAACAGACATCTGATCAACAATCAACAATTAACAAATTATCAGACTAAACAGTCTAACATATCATCAATCATCACAATATCGAGTAACCATAGCAGTTAACACCAATATCACCTGTGAGTAAACCTCCACTCACCTCTGTCCTCAATTTCACTTGCTCAGTTGTCTAATGTCACTGCGTCTTCGCAGTTCCTGAGAACACAACATACTGGGATCAATCTCTGATTCATAAATATATATTCACATATATTTATATCAAACATAATGATATACAACAAGTTAGATTCACATATGATATAAACATATAATGTGCAATGCAAAAGAACCAACAAATAAAAGCTCCCACACTGAAATTCGTCACACGCTTCGTGTCCAGAACCCGACGCGTCGCGTCGCTACTAAGTCGGATCAGGAAGGTCGGACCACTGAAATTCGGAACAACCAAGGTCAAACCACTCAAAAGTCGGACCATCAAGGTCGGTCACACAAAGTCGTACCACTAAGGTCGGACGAAGCAAAAGCCGGACGAACACACGAACGCGTCGCGTCCCTAACCTTGGACGCGTCGCGTCATGCCATTTCAAGACCTGCAACTTGCTTTCTGCCTTCTTCAAGCTTCATACAAATCTCTAAATACACAACCATAAATCTGGAAATCGTATTCTAACCATACTAAACCAATACAAACATCATATAAAATGTATACAATCATCAATAATACATCACAACTCATTAAAATCATCAACATCCACGTGATAAGTTCTTGAAAACTACATTCATGGTGTTCTTAACTTTTAACATGGAAACCCAGCAACATGTATAACAAACTATCATGAATCATGATTAGAATCTATACCAACATATACCAACCTTAGTTCTGTAATAACAATTACAAATCTTCAAGTTCCAACTTTGATAGTTTCTTGAGTTTCTTCGCTTGAAAGAAAAGAACACACATACACACTTTCTTACACACACAAGAATGAGGATATGTCTCTAGTGAAGCTAAAACCAACATACACCACACACGTAGACACATAATCACCATTTCAAAAGCATGAGATGGAATCACCTAAATTCCATGCACATCCATAATCTATTTCAAATAAGCATGAGGTGGACATCAATAATTCCCTTTCATACATACATACATACTCCATGAGATTTCTTTTATACATACACATACACATACGTGTATAATCAATTATCAATTGATTTATTTAAACATGAGATGGCAAATTTACCTTTTCTAGATAAATACAAACGTAGTGTACTATACTGCTTTCTAGCATACAGTAATCCAATTTAACAATTATCCATAATCAAATAATATACAATAAGGTATTTTCTACAACGCTCGTGCAAAACCGAATTTATCTAACTCATAAAATCATGCGATATAAAATATTTATTTTAATCACATAATCAAATGTAAACAAACACAATTTACTTACCACCGACCCACTCACGACTAGGCTGAATTTTCGGATGTTACAAATCTTCCCTCCTTTAGAGGATTCCGTCATCGGAATCTCATAACATACATTCAGATGAAGGTATCAACTCTTCATATTCACTTCTGTTTGCCAAGTCAAATTAGAGATTTGAATTTGATCTTACAAAGCTTTGTCATCTTGAAATCATAAGAATTCAACAACTTCTTTTACTAGTCTCTTCTTCGAATTAACATTTATTTCACAAATTGGGAAAATCTGACTTTCAACCTTTCCCTTTACACTTATGTATATAATAAACATCAAACATGTCATAAGTACCTGCTTAACTCAGATAGAAGATTCCAAAATAACTTTTTGCTCATTCACTAACTGCCATACAAAAGTATCCACATATATATTGTTTCTCCCCTTGCTTCTAATCAACTTGTTGGATTACTACAGCGATAACCACATAACATCTCACAAAAGGTATACTGATATTCAATAATAAGAGTTACTATACACAAACTCAATCAATAGTAGGCATGAATTCCATGACCCATCATACTCTAACGCACCTGAACACAATATATTCTCAAATGTCTATATAGCTCGTTCAGTCTGACCTTCCAATTGGAAATTATAAGTTGTACTCAACTTAACTTGTGTCCTCAACTCTTGTTGTAAACTCTTCTAAAAGTTAAAATGAATCTGGATTTTTTGTTAGAAGCCATTAAATATGAAACACCATATCTTTGAACGATCTCATCAACATATAATCAAGTTAACCTGCCAAAAGATGCCATCTAACTAGAGGAAAGAAAATAGGCGCTTTTCGTTACACGATCAATAATAACTTATACCATATCAGGATCTCTCTGTGTACATGAAAGTTCGGTACAAATTTCATCATGACATGCTTCCATTTCCACTCTGGTATTCTCTAATCGTCTCAAAGATTCATAAGTTTCTTGCACTCTGCTTTGACTGGTACAGAGCATGACATAATTTCACTAATTGTGTTATAACTGTTCTCATTGTAGGCCACCAATATAATTCCTTGATATCGTTATACAATTTAGTACTTCCAGGATGCACTGGAAAACTAGACTTGTAAGTTTTTTGTTAAAATAATATTCCGAAATTCCAAGCAAAGGGACTCAAATACGAAATCTGCAAGTCTTCATTCCACATGATTCGGCAATTAATTCCTCTATTCTCTTTCTCATAATCTCTAACTTTAAGTTCTCATTTTCCAAAGCTTCCAATTGAAAAGATTTCAATTCATCCACTAAGTCAAACACACTTTCAATTCGCATGAATCAAATATTATCACTAGCTCCTATAAGGCTCAACACATCTGTCACCAAATTAGCTTTACGAGGTGATGTCGAATCTCTCAATCATATTCTTTGATTTATTCCAACCACTATCTTAGCCACATGTTCAACTCTTTCTGTAAAAACATTTACTACATTTAACATCCAGAATTTTATTTATATTTAATACGAGAAATGTACAAAGTGTTATATGAGTTATAAAGGGTACGGGCGTGCGTTGCGGTCGTGACCACCTTATGTTCATCAGGCCCGGGAGTGCCATGGGCGTGCCTCGGGCGTGACTCTTTTGTCGTACGACTTTCAAGATATAAGTCAAATAGAAAGGTCGGATCAATGAGTCGGATGAGAAAAGTCAGATTAATAGCTAGGCACGGGTGTACTTGGGTAGGGTTCGGGTGTGCCTAAGATAGGGCACGGGCGTACCTATGTGGGGCACGGGCGTACCTATGTGGGGCACGGGTGTGCCCCTGTCCTGTTCAGTTTTATAACATCAGTTTCAGCATGTGTTTAATACATATCAATATTATAACTGTAGAGACTAGCTGGAGACTTATATGTGAACCTTTGTCGTCTGTGGATTAGAATATTACACTTCAGCTTACAAGGTGAGTCTTCTAGAATTTCTTTCATATGTGCATAATGGTGTTATTACAAGGAATACTTATATGTATTTGTCATATGTGTTATAAAGCATGCTGCTTTGTGCAGTAGTAGCTCAGAAATAGCACAGTACTGTGGCTCAGTTTGCTACCCTGGGTCTAGAACCAGTGGTTGGCAATATTCAGAATGTGATTATATTCATATGTTTATATGATTTGCAGTCTAGTTTACTCACTAAGCTCTCGCAGCTTATCAGATATTATTTTATGTATTTTTGTAGGACACAAGCAAGGCAAGGGCAAAACTCTGGTTTGACTGAATTTGTTAAGAAAATGAACGCCTGGTTGTACAGAAGAAGTTTTTGGTGTTAAACTTGTAGTTCTTTCACATATGTGTAGTTTTTAATAAATACTTTTGAAATTGTTACGCTTCCGCTTTATGTAAAACTTTCAGAATGTAAATTATTATGTGGTTTTTATCAAAATGATCAGTTTTATAATTTGGGGCGTTACACCTTGAAACAACCCTCAAATTTCTATAATAGGAAGAACACCCAAGAACTCTCAATGAGAGAGTATGGAAGTCATAAGTGAAGAGAGAGGTGTATTATTGTCAAAATGGTTAAGGAAACAAGTGAGCATATATCTTGGACTTTTATGGACCAGCCATGAGTCTCCACAGACCATTTTAGTCGTCCATGCAATCCCAAAGAAGCCTCAATAATGCCACACCTTGAGCCTAACAAAAATGTATAAAAGATACAAGTCTGTCAGATAGACTTCACGGCATGAACATCACCATGTTCATAGCGTGAAGCCCTTTAGAAAAACAAAAAATTGTTTTTCTGATCTCTCCTCTTCGTTACGTGCTGTCGGGATCAATCCTTGGCTTGTGACGATCAATCCTTGGCTTGTGACCCAATAGGCTCGTGTTTTATCGGCAGTTTTATCAACCTACATGTGTCAATGGGCAGACTCCAACAAACTCCCACTTGCACATGACATACCGTATACATAGGTAACACAGACAGTGGGTGGCCTCTTGCAAGGCATCTCTGCCCCAAGTCAAGGCGAGTTATGTCATCCCAAGACAAGTACCAAATCACAACCCAATAGGTTTGATATGGCCCTACAGATAAGTAATCAATTATCATCCTGATTTACTGTTGATGAGTACCATGAAGTAAACTCAGGTGCATGTCGTCCAATCACTTGAAACTCTTTTCAAGTATAGGCGAAATATTGTATCCTTTGTATTCAATCTCCATTGAACACTTGACCAATCATTTCCCTCAGTCTTCGTTCAAACTTTCTTCCAATAAAGAATGACCAACTGTGGACATTTAGAATGCATATACATTCAAGGAAGTAATAAAACATGCAAAGTTGGAACACAGTAATGATTTAATGAAAGTACCCGCTACACGCGTATTATTAAATCTCCATTCAATAATCGATACAATAATAAATACAATGCTGCTTAATGTTCCCAATACAAAGCAAATACATCAAATGCAATAACCAAATATGCTCAAACCAAGTCGCTAGCAAATCTAATCCCAATGGCACGTGTATGAGCATCGTGCTTAGCCTGCGACAACGGTTTAGTAAAAGGATCCGCCAAGTTGCTATCCGTATGTACTCTGCTGATGACAATATCTCCACATTCGACCACGTCCCGGATAAAATGATATTTCCGCGGAATATGCCTCGTGCGTCGGTGAGATCTTGGTTCCTTTGCTAAAGCCACAGCACCCTCGTTGTCACAAAAGATCTGAACAGGGTCCCTTATGCTTGGAACCACTCCCAGATCAAGAATGAATTTCCTCATCCATACGGCTTCCTTAGCAGCATCACTGGCCGCAATGTATTTCGACTCAATAGTGGAATCGGCCACGGTGTCTTGCTTGGAGCTCCTCCAGGAGACAGCACCGCCATTTAACAGGAACACGAACCCCGATTGAGATCGGCAGTCATCCCTGTCGGTTTGGAAACTAGCATTAGAGTAACCACTTACTCTAAGCTCTTCCTCACCTCCGTACACTAAGAACATCTCCTTAGTACTCTGAAGATACTTGAGAATGCTCTTCACTGCCGTCCAATGAGCTTCACCAGGGTTGGCCTGATATCTACTCGTCATGTTTAAAGCACACGATACATCAGGCCTAGTACATAGCATGGCGTACATGATCGAGCCCACAGCCGAAGCATACGGAACTCGCCTCATTACTTCACGTTCCTCAGGGGAACTAGGGCACTGAGTCTTACTCAGAACCACTCCATGCGACATAGGGACGAACCCCTTCTTGGAGTCCTCCATCCTAAATCGCTTTAGGACTTTGTCTATGTAGGTACTCTGGCTTAGCCCAATTAGTTTCTTGGATCTATCTCTATAGATTTTTATTCCAAGAATATATGCCGCATCCCCTAGATCCTTCATCGAAAAACAATTCCCTAACCAGGTTTTTACACCTTGAAGGGTCGGGACATCATTTCCAATAAGGAGTATGTCATCGACATACAAAACTATGAATACGACAATACTCCCACTAGCCCTGACATATACGCATGGCTCATCCTTGCTTTTCGAAACGCCAAACTCTTTGACTTTCTCATCAAAGCACAGGTTCCAGCTGCGTGATGCTTTCTTAAGTCCATAAATGGACTTTTTAAGCTTGCAGACTTTATCCGGATAATTTGAATGCACAAAACCCTCAGGCTGTGTCATATACACCTCCTCTGAAAGTGTTCCATTAAGGAACGCGGTTTTGACATTCATTTGCCAAATTTCATAATCATGAAAAGCGGCAATTGCGATAAGTATCCGGATAGACTTCAACATGGCCACTTGAGAAAAGGTTTCCTCATAGTCTACACCATGAGTTTGAGTGAAACCCTTAGCCACCAGTCGGGGTTTGAAGGTGTCTACCTCTCCATCTATGCCGGTCTTTTTCTTGAATACCCATTTGCACCCTACGTGTCTACACCCAGGTATTGGATCTACCAAGTCCCATACTTGGTTATCCGACATAGATTGCATCTCAGATTCCATTGCCTCCTTCCACCTGGCAGACTCTAGGCCCACCATGGCGTCCCGATAGGATGATAGTTCATCATGATCCACCACTAGGTTGCCCTCAGACATGAGAAACCCATATCTCTCTAGCTCATTACGGCTCCTACCAGATCTCCTAAGAGGTGACGGATCTGTGTCAGGTTCTCCAGCATCGCCGTGCTGAGAATCAACCATATCAGGTTGAGTGCTAGTCCCAACATCAGGTTCTTCACTGGAAGGTTCTTGAACTTCTTCAAGATCAACCCTTCTCCCACTGGCGCTCTTGGATATCAGCTCCCTCTCAAGGAAGACTGCCCTTCGAGCAACAAATACCTTGTTCTCGGAAGGTTTGTAAAACAAATATCCCATAGACCCAGCAGGATACCCAATGAATAAACACCTCTCTGCTCTGGGCTCCAACTTGTCCTCTACCTCACGTCTCACGTAGGCAGGACATCCCCAGACTTTGAGATATGAAAGCGATGGAACCTTTCCATGCCACATCTCAAAAGGTGTTTTCTTAACCTTCTTTGTTGGTACGAGGTTAAGGATTCTAACGGCTGTTTCTAATGCATAGCCCCAAAAGCTAACGGGTACATCCGTTCGACTCATCATACTCCGGACCATATCCAATAATGTCCGGTTCCTCCTCTCGGCGACACCATTTAATTGTGGCGTCCTAGGAGGGGTCAATTGAGAGACAATCCCACAATCTTTAAGATGGTCACGGAATTCGGAACTTAAATACTCACCACCACGATCCGATCTGAGTATCTTGATCCGTTTACCCAATTGGTTCTGCACTTCGTTTTGGAAAGTCTTAAATACCTTGAAGGTATCCGACTTTTGTCTCACCAAGTAGACATACCCGTACCGACTAAAATCATCGGTAAAGGTCATGAAGTACCTAGAGTTGTCTCTAGTGGCATGCTTGAACGGACCACACACATCAGTGTGAACGATATCCAACAAGTCTTTGCTCCTCTCACAAACACCGGTGAAGGGTGCTTTGGTCATCTTGCCTAACAAACATGATTCGCATACTTCATTCGACCCATGGTCAAATGATTCCAAGATCCCATCCGCTTGGAGCTTGGCGATGCATTTCTTGTTTATATGGCCTAACCGACCATGCCATAAAGATAACTTGTCCAAACCATCTTTGGACTTAGAACCAACATTCATGATTGGTTTATTACTTTGCAAGCATACGCTTGTCTCATATATGCCATGACATGGATAAGCTTTAAAATATGATACACCATCTTTAAAGCAAGAGATTGTTCCATTAACAAAATCAAATAAATATCCATCATCAAATAATGCATAAAAATAAATAATGTTTCTTGCCACGCAGGGCGAATAAGATACATTTAACAAAGTAATAGACATGCCGGACGGAAAGGCGAGATCAACACTCCCTATCTTCTCAACCGGGACAACCTCCTTGTTTCCCATGATGAGATCCAGCTCCCCATCAACCAAGTTCCTACTTCTTCTTAGTACCTGCATATTGTTACATATGTGAGTACCACACCCGGTGTCCAAGACCCAAGCGTTAGAGGTAGAAGTGTTATGGAGTTCAATCATGTACGTACTGGAGGCAGCGGTTCCCTTAGCCCGAAGCTTCTTTAGCTCCTCCGTATACTTGGGGCAACTACGCCGGTAGTGTCCCTTCTCCCCGTAGAAGAAGCAGGTGGACTCTTCCGGAGAGGTGGCTTGAGGAATAATGCCTTTCCCTTTCAGCTCCTGAGTTTGGGTAGGGTTGGGCTTAGGTGTTGCCACCTTTGCCTTTGCCTTTCCCTTAGAGCCGGAAGTGGGTCGCTTCCTCTTTGCGCCGCCCTCCTTGATGGCTAGAACGGGAGTAGAGGTCGATGGTTTTGCCTTGGCCATGTTAGACTCGGCAGTCTTCAGCATGCCATGCAATTCCATTAGGGATTTGTCCATGCTATGCATGTGGTAGTTCACAATGAACGGACCATATGCAGCGGGCAAGGATTGGAGGATAATATCCGTAGCCAACTCCTTCCCCATGGGAAATCCCAGCCTCTCGAGCTGGTCCACGTACGCCTTCATACGAAGGACGTGGGTGCTCACATTCCCGCCTTCCTGCATCCGGCAACCGATGAAGGCCTTGACACATTCGTAGAGTTCTTGCCGCGCTTGCTGTTGGAACATATCCTTCAGCTGCGTTATCATGTCGAACGCACCAACGTTCTCGAATTGCCGTTGCAACTCGGAACTCATGGTCGTTAACATGAGGCAAGTCACCTCATTAGTGTCCTTAAGGCGCTTCTCATAAGCATCCTTAACGGCCTATGTCGCGTTGGTAGCAGGAGCCTCCGGAAGAGGTTCCTCGAGGACGTACAATTTCATCTCATGGCGAAGGACAATTCGCATTTACCTTTGCCAATCCATGAAATTTGCTCCTACGAGTTTCACCTTTTCCAAAAACGGACGGAGTGACATGTGCGTTGCGGTATTGCTTGTAGATGCCATCTGAAAGAAGGCAAAGTACAATTTGGTTAGTTTGACATATTTTAATCCTTGTTAAATAATTACCCAATAGTTTAATTAAAACCTTTTATCTTAACAAGGGCTAAGAACCTTATTTCACCTTACACCGTGACGGGTTTACCGCGGATCACGTGGTAAAGCTATTTAGCGGCCGTAAACACTTTACCGATTGTAATCCATTATTACAACTCTTAGATACTTGCGGGGACCCTTCGATACTCATAGCATCGGTTTGGCATGTTTGATCCCTTCTTACACCGATTCCTCGTTAAGCCGCTTTTGGTAACTCGGTATGGGCACGACAATTACCAAGGCGTATTAAGTTGGAATTGTAAATCGCCCGTCAAGATACGCGGTGGTACTCTAGCCCAATGGTTGGCTCGGCTAAAGCTCGACAACCAACCTTGCGAATTGCCACACTCACCTTCCACACAGTTACGCAAGAATTAGCTCGGCTAAAGCTCGACAATCAATCCTTGTTTCACTAGATTCGGGCGGCGTCATCCTACGGATGGCGTGTGATTTACTTTGAGAAAAACGGGGCTTTTGTTTTTCCGGTTTAAAAAACCTATTTTCAATTTTGATTTAACAAGTAGGTGACAAAAATCATTTTTCACTTTTGAACATAAACCAATTTTATATTCTTTT
>JAUEJL010132387.1:0-11213 GCA_032274825.1 Drosophyllum lusitanicum | reverse complement strand
TAATCAATCATTAAAGATTAGATCTTGTTAGATACGAACTTAATTGTGCTTAATTGTGTAGTTAATTGATTTAATGATCATAAAATTAGTTAATTGCATGTTTAAAAAGGTTGGATAATCGGATCAAGAATCTAGCTATTATAGGAATCGGTATAGTGTTAATTAAATGTCCATTGCACAATTTTAATTAATCAAATCAACTTGAAAAGAGTGGAATCAAGTCTAGGGAGGGAAAGCTTTTTAATTGATAAGTTTAAATCTACAAGTTCTTATTATTGTCATCTTTGGTGTGTTTTTGCAATTCATAAGTATTAGGAGTGGTTTAAAATCATAAAGTTTGAATCTTGCATCATAATTCCCCTAATTTAGTTTAATTGCTTTTATTTTGTATTTAATTGTCTTTTATTTGGTTTAATTAGTTTAATTAGTTAATTCTAGATTAATTTGATAAAATCAGTTTAGCTCCCGTTCCCCAAGTGTTCGACACCTGACTTACTAACTATAATACGATACGATTAGGTTCACTTGCATATTCGTGCTGTTTTTGGTAAATAAATCAATAAAATATAAATTTAAAACTAGTACGTAAAACGCACATCAATATGCCTTAAAAATCCATTTTGTCACCTAAATGGTCCTTTCGTTAGTTGACTCTGTTAAACCGAGGGTACTTCGGTCCTTTTATCATTTTTTCTGTTTTTATTGATTAAAATAATATTTAATTATTTTTAAATATATAAAAATATATATTCTCTCCCTTTCTATACACACACATACACACTCTCTCTCTCCCCTCTCTCACTCTGTCACTCTTGACTCTCCTCACCAGAATGCAATTAACCATCACCCCCACCATCCTCTGAGAACACCCACCGCCAACTACCACCGCCATCGTCGGCTCCGTCTCGCACTCCGCCACCAACACCAAACATCACCAAAAATCACCATCTCCCCCCATCTCTCTTTCTACAAAACAACACGCTTCTCTCTCTAACCCTAATTTCCCCTTTTCATTTTTTCAATTATTGCCCACAATCAAACGGCTACTATCTGTCCACATCTCCATCATCATCATCATCATCATCGACGTCTTTCTTCTTCACCGTCTCTTTGCTACCTCATGTAATTGATTTCTATAAGATCCCTTTTCTAGGGTTTTCTTCACCGTCACCACACACACACTTTTCTAGGGTTTTCTTCGGCGTCTCTTTGCATTGTTTCAGAATTTGTGGTAAGGGTGTTTGTTCATCTTCGTTTCTTTTTCAATTTAGGGTTCATCGTGAATTGAGGGAATTCGAACCAGTCCAATAGGATTTTGGTTATTGGATGGCTATTGAAAAGAATAGTTTTAAAGTTGTTCCAAGCAATAGACTAGAGTCTGAGTTTTCTTCTCGTACTAGGGAAGAAAGCATGTCTAATGAAGATGATGAATTTCAGAGACGAGGGTGTGTGGAGTTAGATGATGAAGATGATGATTACGATGACTGTGATTTGGGTGCTGGTTCTGATGACTTTGATTTGCTTGAATTGGGTGAAACTGATGAAGAATTTTGTCAAATTGAGGATCAAACTAGTAGCATTCATTTTTAGCTCTATGATCTTCCTGGGTTAGAAGAAATTTTATCCATGGATGTTTGGAACGATGTTCTTACAGAAGACTAACGACTCAGTCGCAAAAACAATATATAATTATTAATTAATGTATAAAATGATTAAAAGTTAAAAATACAAGAATAAAATAGAAACAAAAGGGTAAAATTGTCATTTTACCCTATTTTAACATAGATAACTAACGTCTAATATTAGAAAGGACCATTCAGACGACAAAATGGATGTTTAAGGCCTATCATGGTCACTTTTGAAGTTAAAAGACCAAATAAAAAGAAATGACAAAGTTAAAGGACGAATTTTACAATCAACTCTTCAATATATGAAAATGTATGAAAAGCAGATAAATTGTAATTAAAAACCATATTTATTGTATGAAATATTTAGCTTTTAGGGGGTATTATTGGAATTGATATATCTAACCATCCACACAGCTAGGAGTGTAATCGAGCCGAGACAGCTCGTGAACTACTCGAGATCAACTCGAAAAATATTCGAATTCGACTCAATCTGAACCGAGTCATGCTCGAGCTACTCGAATAAGGTTTTGAGTCGAGTTCGAGTTCCATAATACTCAGCTCGTTAGGCTCGCGAGCCTAATCGAGCTTGTGCTTAATTACGTTTTTACCCTTTTATACATACAAAAATTACACAAGTGTCCATAGTATATAAGCAAAAAAATAGAAAAACCCTAGTCCTTTACAAGACTTGGAATCAAAGAACTCATGAATATATATATAGACCAAAATCGAAGCATTATTCCTTGTTCTTCATCAAGTCGAGCAATCTATTCATGAAATCGTCACATTTTCAAGTCGATCCGCATCCCAAATGGCTTGCAAAATCAAGATCTAGATCGAGGACTGAAACATTATATATTTATATGTATAATCGAGTTGAAACATAATATGTGTAAGTTTTTTTTTTCGTCAAATCTAGAGCTGAATCCAAACATTATCTTTTTCAAACCCTAGTCCCTAAACTCTTTCTTGAAATCGAGTTGCTGAATTCAAGTATTTTTATATGATTCAAGTAATTGTATGCAATTCAAATGGTGTTAGATTATCCCTTTTTGCAGGTGTTTGTTGTAGTGGTATTGTCCAGCCATTCAACTTGCAGATCAGTATAAGAAAACTACATCTACAGAAATATAATATAAAACAGGATTTGGAAAAATCATGGATATCGTAGTCATAACGCCCTGTTACTGGTCAAATGTTACAGCAAAAAATAAATTATATACGTATTAATAGTTGATAGTTTAGAACAAGTTATGAATTGGTTTATACATTTGTAATTTCTTGATGTAATAGGTTATTAATTGTAATTCTAGTCGAGTCGAGCCGAGCCGAGCTCTAAAGTGTTGATTAGTTTCTCGAGTTCGAGCTTGAAAGTTAAAACTCGGTCGAGCTCGAGTAGAATTTCGAGCTTCGAGTTTTGAAACCACGATTAAACACGTCTCCTCCATCGGTCCTAGTCCTTTTCTCTAACTCTCTCTCTCTTAAACTTCTCAATGAAGAACTCATCTCCCACTCGCCGCATATCCATCTCCATTCACCAGACTCCCGTCTTTAATCGCTGGACACCCATCGACGGACGCCATCTAGTTCTGATAGTTCCAACCGATTGCACTTACATTTGAATCGAACCAGATCTCGCTAGAGTCTACGATGAGTTTCTCTCACAACTTCATAACTAACAAAAAAAACAGAATTTAAATAAATAGATATATCAAAGGAAAATTGTCACAAGATAACCTACAATTGAAGAGTGAAAAAAGTTACCTTCTAGGAAAAAGCAGAACTAATGGGCACATGTGAATGTTCGTAGCATCATTGGTTAAGTCATGAATGGCACATTTTTCCTATAAGTTAGTAACAACGTGCTTGTGTTCGGTACAAAATGGAAAAAATGACCATCCCCAAGTGCACATAACAAGTAACATATCTAGAGAGAGAGCGCATAACATAGTCGATAAAGATGATGGGAATGAAAGATATGGAGGAAAAAGAAGATTCAATAATCATAACCTCTTTCAAGGCGCAAAGAAGAACCACCTCATCGGAAAAACTTCAGCTTCTCATCGACGCAGGATTCACATCCAACGTTTTGACAGTATTTGGTTAGAAGTCCAAAATCCCTTGTGGCTCCAAGATACATGTCATTGACAATAATAGCCAATTTATGTCGTCATCACAACAGGTTATTTCCTCTATACCACTGTCCTTATGCTAAAAGGGCAACAAGAGAATTATTAAGCAGATGGTAGTGAATATCAAAAATAAAAACAAAATTACAAAGACAAACGTGGGTACCTTGTACATGATGAGACCAATCCTTTAGCCAAAAACTATGATGAAATCCCTATAAACTTGCAAGAAAGGATAGGATACTGACATTTCATATTCATCTCGAACCTATAACTTCCGTGTACCGTCATCACTAAGACTCTACATTAGCAGCCAAAGCAACTTTTCAAAGACGGTAAGTAGACTCTCTTTGTAAACATTTAAGCACGTAAAATAATTATTATGTATTTCCTCATCTATTAGCTGCAGCTTCCGATCACAAACTAGCAAAACTAGAATACGGCCCAACTTATATTTACCGTCAATAAGTTAGGCCGTATTCTGGTTTTGCTGGTTCGTGATCAGAAGCTGCAGCTAATATATGAGAAATACATAATAATTATTTTAAGTGCTTAAACGTTTACAAAGGGAGTCTACTTACCGTCTTTGAAAAGTAACTTTGATTGCTGATGTGGACTCTTAGTGATGACGGTACCCAGGAGTTAAAGGTTCAAGATGAATATGAAATGCGAGTATCCTATCCATCCTTGCAAGTTTATAGGATTTCATCATAGTTTTCGGCGAAAGGACTGGTCTCATCATATACAAGGTTCTCAAGTTTGTCTTTGTAATTATGTTTTTGATACTCACTAATACGTACTTAATAATTCTCCCGTTGCCCTTTTAGCATAAGAAAGGTGGTATAGAGAAAATAACCTGTTGTGATAACGACATGAGATAGGCTATTATCATCAATGACATCTATCTTGGAGCCACAAGGGATTTTCGACTTCTTACCAACTACTATCAAAACGTTGGATGTGAATCCTATGTCGATGAGAAGCTGAAGGTTTTCCGCCAAGGTTCCCTATGTTAGTATTATGCGGTTCTTCTTTGTGCCTTTCAATATTTTATGTTTTATTGATTCTCTTTTTCCTCTATATCTGTTTCATTCCATTCCCATCAACTTTATTAACTATCTAATGCGCTCCCTCTCCACATATGTTACGTGTTATGTGCATTTGGAGATGGTAATCTTTCCCATTTTGTACTGAACACGAGCACATTGTAACCAACTAATGGGAAAAATGTGTTAGTCATGACTCAACCAATGATGCTACGAACATTCACACTAAAAAATAGGACACAATTCTTTGTAGCTTTCGATAGCCCAAAAATTATATGTAGCAATAACAATGAATTACGCTACACTAATGTTAACCGGAAAGTGTCGTTCACATGTGCCTATTAAGCTCTTCTGCTTTTCCATACAAGTTAACTTTTTTTACCCTTGAATTGTAGATTATCTTGTAACAATCTTCCCTTTGATATATCTATTTATTTAAATTCTGTTTTTTTGTGGTCAACAGTCTTGTATTTGCATATGAACACACGTTAACTATAGATGACGATTTCCAGAGGCTTCACATTGGTTCCATATATTTGAATCAACAACCACAATGTAGGCATCAACAACAACATTGTATTGCACAACAACAAAAGTCAAAGACGACGGTGATATGTTGTAACTGGATTGATAAAGTTCGTGGTTACAGACACGTCCATTTGCTAGACGATCACACTTTTGAGATAATATCTAGTTATAGACTTGGTAGTGAAGAATCCGGCAATTCCATAGTCAATTTGGAATCGACAGACTCCCCACTACCAAGTCTATGACTAGACATTATCTCAAAAGTGTGATGGTCTAGCAAATGGAAATGACTGTTACCACGAACTTTATCAATCCAGTTACAACAAATCACCAACGGCTTTGACTTTTCCTGTCACACGATACAATGCGGTTGTTGATGCATATATTGTGGTTGGTGATTCAAATATATGAAACGAATGTAAAACCTCTGGAAATCGTCACCAATAGTTCTAATCGTTAACTTGTGTTCATCTGTGAATACAAGACATATTGACCACAAACCAAGAAACCAGAATTTAAATAAATAGATATATCAAAGAAATATTGTTACAAGATAACCTAAATCTGAAGGGTGAAAAAAGGTCACATGTCTAGAAAAGGAGAAGAGCTCAATGGGCACATGTGAATGACATTTTCCGGGTTCACACTAGACTACTGTAGTGTAATTCGTTGTTGTTGCTACATATAATTTTTGGGCTATCGGAAGCTTAAAAGACACGTGTCGTATATTTTAGTGTGAATGTTTGTAGCATCATTGGTTGAGTCATGACCGACACATTTTTCCTATCGGTTAGTTGCAATGTGATCGTGTTTGGTACAAAATGGGAAAGATGACCAACCCCTAGCACATATAACACATAATATATCTAGAGAGAGAGAAAGAGAGATCGCATTAGATAGTCAATAAATATGATGGAATGGAATGAAATAGACATAGAAAAAAAAGAAAAATCAATAATCATAACCTCTTCAAAGGCATAAAAAGAACCGAATGGGGCAGCATACTAAGATCAGGGAACCTTGGCGGAAAAGCGTCACCTTCTCATCAACGCAAGATTAACATCCAAATTTGAACATTAATTAAAGAGTCACCTGCTTTGCATTATTTATGCAGTTTATAAAAAGTCACTGATTATCAACCACTAAACCAAATTTGAATATTACTTAAAAATTTGTAACCGATATTTTTAATTATTAGGTTTCAAAACGTACTATAATAGTAATTTTCTATTATACTTATATGTGAATATATAATTATAGACCCTTAATTAATCCACAAAAATACTACTCTTGAAGCTCTAGTTAAAAAGCAGCTCATTTGACATGTAAAAGTCAAATGTGAACCTTTTTTAATTTCTTCTGAAGGATGATGGAACATACATCCAAAATTTGAACACAAATACAACACTAGCTTTACCAAATCAGTAATTGTGTTAAAGCAACTACTAAAAGATAAAAACCGAGGCTCATACCCTGATGTTTGTATAGAGACTAATGAGTGAAGACAAAGAACGAGTCAACAGAATAACCAGCCCACCGGCCTCCACAGTTTCTATAGTTCTTGCGAGAAGATCCGGGGTCAAAGCCTTAAATTCCTGAACAAAACACACATTGCATATCACGAACGTTTACCAGCTACATAAGAACTTGACCTATACAACGTGAATTGTAACCTACCTGTAATACACACGTCCCAAATGTCTCCCCAAGAACTCTCTCAGTATACTTGTACCGACAAAATGTAATTGGCGCAACTTCAAGAAAAAGTGGGAAGGGGGGCCCCTTATGATGATCTATAACCCCGTAACGACTCCAAGACTTCAGCACCTTGGCCAGTTTTAACTTACGACTGCAAGATGGTCAATGAACACATACTATTTAGTCAGGAATTATGGTCAATGATAAACATGTCATTCATAAGCAACAGCATGACACATTCCATGTAATCACAAAACAAATTCATTTTTTTTTGCCTCTGTCTCCACAGATATGTTTGTAATCAATACTGCAAATACTTGTCGACAGATTAACATCAGTAAAACTAGAACTAAATTGGACTTGAAATATGGACAGACATTTTGAAGTGAATTTACAACATCTTAAAACATATAAGTCAGTTAAAAAAGAAAAAAAAAACTTCCTTTACAGTAGATTATACCATGACTGAGTGATTTGTGTACTAAAGTAATTAAATTTTTGTTCAAGTATAGTCATAATATGGATGAAAGCAGAAATTAAGTAGGAAAAAACAAGGTTTGAAGAAAAATCAGCGAAGTCCAAGTTTATGCCCGTAACACCATAGAACTTCTTTCGATATAAGTTCCCTATCAACATGTTTTGCCCGAAGAATGTAGTGGCAGGGCCGGTCCCAAGTATTTTGATGCCCGGTACAAGATAGAAAAATGATGCCCCATTAAAAATTTTAGGGTTTACTTCTTCAAAATGTATTAAACTATACCCCAAATGTTAATGTGTGTATCCACCTTCCAAAAATGTTATTGTGTGTATCAAACTTTCAAAAAGTGTGTTATTGTGTGTATTAAACTTCCTATTGTATGTACTAAACTTATACTCTTTTTGCTTTTTTATGTAATCAAAATACATACAATAACAACAAATTAAAAGTTCAATACACACAATAACATTTTTAAAAGGTGAATACACACATTAACATTTGGGGTATAGTTTAATACATTTTGGAGAAGTAAACCCAAAATTTTAAGCATGTAACATTCTTTTTTTTAGAGGTTTGGAACCAGCTGAAATTATAGCAGTTTGTTTTATAATAATTTGTTTATTGCTTAATAAAATAAACAATTTCAAACTTCACATTGCTTATTGAAAAATTATTTCACTCATAAATGACCACCTAATTAGTTAATTTAAATAAGCTATCCCAAATGCCCTCAAATTATCTCAACACAAATGGTAACACTAAAATGTCAATGATTTAGTTTCTTATAATAGCTCGACGGACTATACTAAACTACTAAAATATTTGTGATTCGTTCGGTATGATTTGTTTACTGCTTAACGAAATAAGCAATTCAAACTTAAAATTGTTTCTTGAAATATGACTTTAATATAAATTTTTATTGCTTAATGAACAGGGAAAAATTCGTAACGTTAACATCACCTGACCTACACTTTAACAAGTAAATGTGAAAATGACTAAACTACCCTTCGTTAAAGTGGTTTGTGTGCGTAAATTTAGCATATATCGAGACTTCATTTTGGCTTTCATCTCGATATGAAATATGCTTATATCCTCTTATGGAGTTGAGTTTCAGGGTGTGTTGTGACGAAACTAGCTGGAGTTGTAGTCGAGGGCGGGGCTTGGTAATCCTATGCCCGCCCAAGTCATAAGCTACTTGGGGGCTTATAATCCCCCTCAAGATGGTATAAAAACTAGAATCCCAAGCCCATGCCGAACACACCCTCAATAAAATTACACCAAAAATTAGCTAAATGTAAAAACTAACCTCGATAAATTTTACAAATGGAGTTTTTGACAAAGTTCAAGCAAACCATAGCTAATAATTTGAACTTTTTTAGAACAAACCAGCTAATAAGTAAACTGAACAGAAAAGAATCATACCTTTCGATGATCAACAGTAAGATTACGGATCGAAAAAGGCTTTGAAAGATTAGGGCTCCAAAACCAAGTTCTCTTCGAAAATACGGTGAGTAGGTAGATGAAGAACAGATTCCTATTTCTTCGATACAGACCATGTAGGGCTTCGATTATGGCAGCGTAAGCTTCAAACGATGGAGAACAAGACAGATTAGGGTTCGGTCGAATGGTTTCTTCTTCCTCCTCCTCCTCCGAACAAGACCGGTTGAAGCCGTATGCCTGAGCTTCGTCCTTCGAGAGATGGTAAACAGGACTGTAGTTTGTAGTATGACGGCTGGGAAGTAAAAATGGGCCTAGGGTTAACAGGTGTATATGTAAACAGAGTAAAATAGTAATACGGGTGTTTGGTTCAAGTATTTTTTTTGTATGGGATTTGTATTTTATAATAGGATTTGTATTTGGTGGGATTTGTATTTAGAGGGATTTAAAATCTCAAGTGGTGTTTGGATGAGATTCATTAGGAGGATTTTCCACCGTCACCAACCACCAGCAACACCACCTACCACCTCCACTGCCACCACCAACCACCACCTCCACTACCACCATTGAAGCGACGGAAGCGATGGCGAAGGAAAGGAAGCGAAGGCGAAGGAACGGAAGCGGAGGGACGACGGCGACGACGAAGGGACGGAAGCGACGGCGACGACCTAGGGTTTCTGTGGAAGGGACGGAAGCGACGGTGAAGGGACGAAAGGGAGCGGCGACCGTAGCTAAAGGACAGCAGTGAACGGCGATTGCGAAGGGACGATGATGGCGGCGAAGGAACGGAAGCGAAGGGACGCCGACGACGGAACGGAAGCGAAGGGACGCCGACGACGGAACGGAAGCGAAGGGACGACGATGACGGAAGGGATTGACGGCGGCATAAGGGACGAGAAGGGATTGACGGCGAACCGTGATGGTCGACCTTGCATTTGTAAATACCTCATCTGTGGGATTTGTAAATACCATGGGGTACCCTTGCATTTCAACAATCCCATAAGTAAAGGATTCTTTGGGATTTTTTCAAAAATCCCATCATTTAAAATGACATGTATATTTGTAAACCAAACAAGGGATTTCATGGGATTTGAAATGCAAATCCTGAAGAATCCCATGAAATCCTGTGAACCAAACAGGGCCTAAATGCTCGAAAAGGATCATGAGTCTAGCGAGTTAAGTATTTTAGAACTCGAATTCAGCTGGAACACTATTCAAGTGGCTCGAGCTTGAGCTCGACTGGGTTCAACTTGAGTCAATTTCAGCTTTTTTTCGAGTTGGTCTCGAATAGTTCGCGAGCTATCTCGGAGATTACACCCCTTACTCACTCACTACTTTTACATCGACGACTCATTGAAGGTAGAGAACTAGGAAAAAAAAAATTTGAAGCATGAGGAAAAGGACACGTTGCTAAAAAGATAATTATGTATTAGTAGGGAAAGAAGATGAGCTTACACAAACACACTTGTAAAACTACACTTAAAAAAAATCGTAGAGCTAACCGATCACAATTCACAAATAAACCACCACTAATATCATAAATTAGCAACCTGTGAATAGTAACTAGTAATACAGTTGTACAGTCTACGGCTATTGAACTATTAACAATATAAGTAGAAACACTTGAGTATCTTGTCAAACAATCAAACAAGCTACAAACATATACATGTATCTTGTCAAAAAAAAATTGAACAGAAGCCTTGTAACAATCGCAGAAAGCTTTGACCAAAGAGTTTATCAACAAAAAGAAAAAAAAAATTGTTTTGGGCTAGCGGTTACTTACCAAAACAAAAGCCTTGATGGATTGATCTCCTTTATCGTTGGAATTGGAAAGCGTAGACTAGAAGTTGCACCTGCAAGTCCGATCCGGTGACTTGTGATCCCTTGCTCTACTTTGTCGCCGGAAAGTCTTTTGAGTTCTGCCCTTGTTATTCTTCCACAATTCACCTCCCGAGTCTCGACTCTCCAAACTCGAGTTTTTTATTTTTTGTCACTAGAACAAATGAAGTGGAATGGAAGAAATATAAAAGCAAACTACCAAAGATGGCACTCTCATTTTTTGCAAAAATAGGATTGGAATTTGTAATTTTCATTGTTTGGTAAATGATCATGGTGACCATCATAGGGATGTAAACGAGCCAAGCCGAGCTAGACACTTATCGAGCCGGGCTCGTTTAGACGTTTTTAGGCTTGAGCTCGGCTCGTTTAGAGCTTATGATGTTGAGCTCGAGCTCGGCTCGTTTAATGTTTATGAAGCTCGGGCTCGGCT
>JAUEJL010132376.1:0-11214 GCA_032274825.1 Drosophyllum lusitanicum | reverse complement strand
AGTATCTATAAGGTAGCATATGACATATATGTAGAAGTTATGTAATATATAAATATTATGTATTTTTTTGTGACTTTGGCGCTTCGTGTGCTTAAAGCGAGTGCTTTTGCTTAGCGCTTTGGCTTTCGGGACCCTTAGCGCTTCAGGGCACTTTACGCCTTTTCAAACCAAGTCTGCAATTATACTATTGTTTTTTTTAAGCAGTAGGAGATCTGTGAGATGGGATGAGGCAAAACTATCTGAAATTGAAGCAAACAAACCTGTAAGACAGAAAATTACGGAACCAAAGACTCCTTATCACCGTATGACTGATGTTGATGGTAAGTTCATGCGTGTTTCTTCTGCTATACAGATTCTAGCATGTCGTGTAATTTTCAGCGTTTTTAGGCAGTAGGTTGGATGTACCAAACCTTGTCTGGAGTACACTTTGGGGAAAATGGGTCGGTCTGGCTGGTTGGGTAACAGACTAACAGGTCAAAATGGATCAGGTTAAGCGACCAGCCCTGTTTTGTTCATATTGTTTTTCTGTCTCTTTAGTAATTATTATATCAAATATGATATCAAAATCAATTATGATCCAATTTTTTGGAATAATGCAGTCTAGGAGGTCTTGATCACTTGATGTGTGGTTGAATATACTTTGGGTCACATTTAAGTTCTAAACCTTTCGAAATCGTTTCCTCTTAGAGTCTTAGCTAGTTTTCTTAATCAGCCCATTTGATCTATTACTCGGATTGATCTGTTTTCACTGAAGCAGGTCGAAAGAGTTCTCTCTAGATCTAAATTTTATAACTGTTGCAATCATATTAGCTGAACACTTGTGTGTAGGATCTCTATCTCCTGTACGGAGTCCTAGTTTCTCTGAAAGGGATGAGGATGCTGTGCATTCTGAAGCAATTTCTTCGGTGTTCAATGTTATGGTTTCTTCCAATAACTCACAGCCCTCTGGCTGGACATCATCAGAGGATGAAGTGGATGCTATGGATGAAGATGATGAAGGTTTTTCCCATACTCTCTCCCATCAGATATTGTAGTCTATGTTGGATCTTGTTTTTTAGTTCACTTTTGACATGTTTTATACTTTTAATTTTCATCAAGCTCTAAAAGGTCAATTTTATTTCTACTGACGCCGATATGGAATTATGCATTAGTTGCTTATATTAAATTCTTCTTCCTCTAGAAAATGGAATATTTATTGATAACCTCAAATTACATTAACTTCCTCCAATGAGAAAGTAAGCCTGTTCCCAGCTTATTTAATAATTTGTCATTTATGCGACGTACTTTTTATTTTATACCCAAGGCATTGAATTTTCACAACTGTTCTTTCGTGCAACATATTTGTAATGGTGTTTCCACCCTGGCAATTGAACTTACAAATGTGTTCCACTCTGGTAATCTCAAAGTCAGTAGATTGCATAAAATCAAATTAATCAATACATTTATAAAAGTATGTTGCTCGTACATGTTATTATCCCTAACTATGGAAAACCTCAGATTACATTAGCTATTTGTCAGATATAAATAAAATGTCTTGCCAAAGGACAAAAGAAAGTAACCTACTAACCTTATAATAAAGAGACCAATACAGTAGCATAATTAGTTATTAATAGTTATCCCATTTGCACACTAGACCCCTCCCATACAGTAGCATAAGATACTAAGATATGTCCTCAGATTGGTGGTGGTAGTTTTGGAAACTTTGTTTCTTCAATAGGACTTAAAACACTTCATATTATGAGTTGTAACATGCAAACTTAATCATATAGGCAGGAGTTCAAGTTTCAAGGAGCAGAGACGGGCTCACTATGACGAATTCCATAAAGTAAGAGAACTCAGGCGAAAGGGATCCTTAGATGAATCATCCAATGATGATAATGATGATGAAAAATTAAATGGTGAATCTGATACACCATCATCATTGGCTGTTGGTGTGGAGGATATAGACATCACAGACGTTGAAGATCTACCTCAACCTCTAAAATCTTCATCTCCTGCCTAGTAGCTCGAATCAACCCGACATCTGTGGTTATGATCACAATAAAGTTCTGTTTCTGTTCTAAATTCCGAACTTTGTTGTAAAGTGGTATTTAAAATTAAGCTGTCTACAAAACGTTTAACTTTGATAAATCGTAATCTGCTGAGTAAAACTGGTAGGCCAGAGCTTCTGTTTGTGGTGTTCATAGCTCGTTATCATTTTGTTTGGCTACATGATAAATTTTCCTGGATATTTTGTTTTTCCTCTTTAGGGTGAGCTCATCTCTTCGTTGATTAATTGGTATACAAATTCATGCTTTCTGCAGTTATATTTTGAATTATTGCATCAGATTAAGCATAATGTTTGATAACAGTAGAGTGATTACAAGTGGAAAATGTAAAAAAGTAAAAACAATACAGAGTGAATTTTTTTACTGATTACTGTTTAATTTGGCAATTAAAATGATTTAGTGATTAGTCTTTAATTAATAATTTAGTTATGAATGAAAGTGTTCATCACTTTGATTAGTTGTTTAAGTCTTGAACTAAATTTACGTCGTACTTTTAAAATGTTGGAAGTCGGTCTCTATTGTGATTTGTGAATACCATTGATGAGCCCCCAAAACCACCACCTTTCTCCACTCTAAAACATATATATAAGGGATGGTTCATTTGAGAACCAATTTTATTGCGAGAATCATTTGTGGCCATTGATCATAATTAATCAAAGGCTAATATTAATTGTGGTAAATATGTAATTAATTAAAAAGACAGTGTCATTTTCACTTTCCCAACATGTTGGAGGGGTATTTTAGGCAAATTGTCTAGATAAGTGGGGGACCACTTACCCCCATATTTTTAAACTAAAATATCTTTTAAACGCAAAGATATTAAAATACGAAGATTATACCAAATTAACGAGAAAAATACGCTCTTTAATATGACATCCATATTGCTATACTTTTTCGAAAAAAAAGTTCCGTTTTTGCCGGGGGTTTTTTGTAGCACAGCATTAGATGTATGCACATGTGCACATAACACTCGATATTTTTCAAGCACATATGCATATATGCACCAGGTGTTCATACTGCATAGGTGCGTCTGGGTGCATATATGCTCCGTGCACGTGTGCATCTCGTGCATATATGCATATGCACATGTCGACGTACCACTCGTTTCTTTTCAAAATAAAATTTCGATTTTGTTGAGTTTTTTTCCCAACACATCATCTGATATTTGCACATGTGCATATACCACTAGTTTTTTTTCAAGCACAGGTGATAAATAATCTTTTTATCTAAAACTTAAACCTTAATCTTTTTATTAACTTTAAATAATCGATAAAAAGTTATATTTTTTGTAGTTAAGGGACTTTTTTTTAATTAAAAACGTTTACCGTTGCTATTAAATGCAATACATTGAAAAGTTAAAACCCAAAAATCATTTACTCAAAGTGTTCCGCTTCAAAAAACAAAATTGAAAAGTCATTTAACAAAACTGAAAGTCATTTACTCAAAGTTAAAAACCTAATAAAAAGTCATTTACTGATGCTATTAAATTGAAAAGTCATTTTCCCAAAAGTCATTTACCAAAATTGAAAAGACATTTTGGGGCCTCCATGGTTGATACAGTCGACGGCTCATGGAGATGAATAGTTGAAAGTATATAGATTTAGATCTTCCTCTCTGCTTCATTTATTGGCTCCTGCTCTCAAGTCGTCTCTCAAAGACCAAAAATATTACCCACTGGTTGTTTGAGGGAGGATTTTGATTTAGTTGGATTGAACAGTTTGTTCCTTTCAAGGGGTAGATCTGGGGTTTATATAAAAACGATTGTCAGTGTTGTTTGATATCTGGAGAAATAGTAGATCTGGGTTTATAGAAATGACAATTGGCAATGGTTTGTGAGAAATGATGGTTGCTGGTGTTGGTGGTTAGCCGAGAAGGGAAGGTTGACGACGGCGTCAGTGGTGTTGCAGGGAAGAGGAGCTAGTGATGGTTGGTGATTGTTGTCGGTGGTATTGCTATCAGCGGGGGTGGTCGTCGGCGAAGGCCTGGACTGCGCTATGGACGTCGGAGTTCTTTTTGCCTTGTGGGAGAGAAGATGAGAGATGTCAGGTGAGGGAACGTCGGCGATAGTGGTTGTCTGGGTTTCCATGGAGAAAGAGAGACATTGAGTTTTACTTTCAGTGTGGGGAGGATGTAGTTAAATGACTTTGATGCCCTTTTTAATTTAAAGAAAATATTTAAGACAAGAAAATAAATGATTGATCCACAATAGTTCTCGCGGTTCTTACAATAAAAACGGTTCTAAAATGAAATTTTATATATATATATATATTGTCAGCCGCCATACACAAAGTAAATGTACCAACAATTATTCAAACAATACATACACATGCATCCATCCTTGCAAAAGTCAAAACGGAAACGGTTGGCTCGTGTGTATTAATTGGAAAATTGAAGGATGCCTAATTAATTAAGAAAACATAGCTATTAAATAAGAAAAGAAAAATACCTTTCTAGAATTAACACACCAAACTAGTGTCTATTTGATATTTGACCATTTTCCAAAGAAAAGATCGAGTCTCGTCCATATTTGTTTGCAACTTAATTGCATGTTCTTTTACAAAACGAACTGCATGCGTCCATGCATGCTGTGGAGAAAATGTTTTGTATATATATAAAAACATATGGTGGAGATCGAATTCCTTTACCCTCTTTAATTAATTTCCAACGACAATTAATCTGTCATCGATCGATCTCACTGGTTGAATTAAGGTGTCTGCTTTTCAGTTTAATTTATGCAGGTTTCTTCTGGTACCATCATATATATATGCATGCATGCAGCTCATGAAGAAATTAAAGGAGTACATGTTGTTAATTAATTAAAGATCGAAGATTTGTTTGGAAAAGCCCAATCACGTACTCGAGCTCGTCTTTGTGGATCTCCAACGAAAACAGATCGAAATCTTGCTAATTGATGTCATGGAGTATATATGCTCTTAAGTAGGGTATTTTGCGATGATTAATATTAATTGTAGACAGCTTAATTGGGGTTGTTTGTTAATTAGAGAAGTCAAAACTAACCAGTTCTACCGTTCAAAAAAAAACAATATATATTCATTTCTACGGGTAATTGAATGTTTTGGATTTAATGTATTTGTATGGAATCGGGTTATTTTGTTGTAATTAAAGTTGCCTTTCACAAAAAATATTGTAATAAAAAATAAAAAGTAAAAATAAAAGACAGCTGGTCCCATTTTAATACCACTACGTACACTGCCATTCAATATGTGGTATTTTTCACCTGATATCTTTCAACACGCTAGACTGAAGTGGTAAAAATTAATTCTACGGCGAGGAGGCACATACCACGCTAAAAAAATGTCTCCAATACAATGACTCTAATTAACTTGCTACTTGATCAAATTGATATTATATTTGATTTTTTGTTCAAGATATGATTGTATACGTGTATTATGATATGAATATAAAATTTAAAGTCATATATGTATGATTGTATACGTGTATTATGATATGAATATAAAATTTAAAGTCATATATGTATATATTATTAAATAGATTTTCTTATAATCTGTCACTTTAAATTACGAGTAAGAAGGGGTATATTGTATAATATGTATATATATGGTGTAATTAATAGTATTAAACTAAAATTGGTGTAAAATGTCAAGGCGAATAGTGTTACATCCAATTTTATGTCTTGGATGGAGATACTTTATTACATCAAATTACCGAATTCTAGTTATTGTGTGCATACACCAGAGATAGTCAAACTATTTTTATAATTTTTTCCATAAGGAAATAAGCCAGTGTTGAAATGTAACTTGAAAATAGTTTGGAATATTGAAAACTGAAAATCAAGAGTGCACGACGTGTGACATTGGTGCACGGCGTGTGACATTGGTGGGTGCGAGGCATGTGACATGGGCACACGGCGTGGAGCATTCGTGGGTGCATAGCGTGGAGCAGGCCCTTTCAGCCCAGAGTTGGTTTTCTCCTTGTGTGGCGGCCAAAGCTTTATTTTAGCTAATTATATTTTCTAAAATTAAGATTAGGGCATCATTAAGCATTCTTGTATGGTTATAAATATTGAACTTAAGTTTCAGTCATATGCATCCAAAACATTGTAACTCTCTGATATCAATAGTCTCTCCGGTTCCTGTCCGTGAACGTAGGTTGACATACTGTTAACCAAACCACGTAAATTCCTGTGTTCTTTATAGCTTTCTTTTCTCGTTTACGCATAACAGCCAGATTTGTTGAACAGGACAAATGGTTAAAAAGTCTTGTGAAGTGTTTTTTAAATGATATATTCTTTATAAGGCAAATAGATATCAACTAGGTCTATATTTATTAAAACTCTCTATAATTTAAAGTTGTAGCTCCGTTTATGTATATATATATGTTTGTGGTGTGTTTTAACACACTTGGATATCATGATTATTTTTATTGTATAAATCTCGCCTATCTCGGTTGTACAAGTTTTTGTTATGAATTTGTGTATCGAGTGATAGCGACCTTGTGGCCCAAAATTGACCATTGATAGATATACAAAAACACTAGAAAGGCCGATGTCTACATCCAATGTTTCTAGATGAATCATGAATTTCAACGATTAAAATATCGGTTTGGTTTTCCACATTCTCGGTGATGTTTTGGATCGATTGACGTTAAAACGAATCTTTGATTGTGTTTGATACAACTGCGAAACGCATTATATAGATTCCTGGTTAAAATGTTACTATCATTAAATAAACTTATTCATACTAGGCTCGTATCATGCTATTAGTATTATAAATATAGAACTCACCTCTTAACATTGACTTGTAAAAGAAAAGGACATATAGACCTGTAAACCATCAACTTAATATGCTTTTAACCAATATAGATCGTAACATACTACTCACAACTCTTAGGGAAAGTTGTAAAAATAGAAACCAACTAAAATAGCAATATATTTTAAATTTCATTACTACAATAACTACTTAAACAAATCAAAAACTTATAGCTTTTATTTTTTATTTTCCTTTTAAAAAGATAGATAGTTTAAATAGTAATCATATACAAATACACCAATTTGCTTGTTTATTTGCCCTTCTCAATAAAGATCCTTAACAAATAAAATACACTTAGTATCGTGCAGCTAGAAGCACATATGATACTATTAGAACTTAGAAACATATATCTTACCCGTTTATTGATGATAATTGATTTCACAGTCACAAACACTTAAATAAGTAAATAAAGAAATGATTAAAATACTCCTCATTTAAAGTATTTGTGAGTGTAAAAGCATCTAAAATAAATGCTGATAGAAGCATGATATGTTCATTTTTATACATATATTCTTGACATATATCCTTCCATTTAAGCCAGGTTAATTAGCAAAAGCTATAATTTAACATGCTTGATTGCTTAATTTGTTAATTATGTTGTAGACCCAAGATGAAAGATGTTTGGAGAAAAGTTGGAGAAAATGCAAGAAAAATATAAAAATTTCTCAAGTTCGTGTCGAGACTTTGTTGCAGCCTCCACGTGCCCTCGATTGCATGTCACAACTAGCTCACTACCATGAGGGAAGTCACGACCTCCCTCCCTAGCCAATTTTGCATCACTTGGTCGTTACCTGCTTGCAATCTCGTCGTGGCCTTGAGGGCTGGTTGAAATAACACTGTCACAACCTGCTCACGGCCGTGACACTTGCCAGCCCTCATTAAATCGTGAAACAGGGAAAGAAAAAAGAGAGCTGCATATTTTGAACAAGAACCCTAGAGAGAGAAAGAGCAAGGAGCGATTTTGGAGAACCAAGGGAGATTTTGGAGAGAACACAATAACACTTAGAGATTATTACACCATTCCATCCACACATTATCAAGATCATTTTCTCCATCTTCATTTTCATCTTGTTCCTTGGGTTGGTTTGGTATCTCTAACTTTTTGTAAACTCTTGAATCATGAGTCTAGACATGATTTTGTTTTGGATTTGTGATTTATTAGTTATCATGAGCTAAATATACTTTGTGTTTGCTTAGATTTGAAGAACCCTAATTTGTAGTTTGATGGATCTAGGGTTTTTGATGAAATGGTAAACTAGGGTTTTTGACTTTTCTTAACTTGGTTGAATATTGTTGTGTTGATCTTGATTCTTAGTTTAACTTGATTTGTGAATGATTCTAGCTTGAATTTTGAATCAAAACTTCATGTTTGGAGTTGTTTATGCACTAATGTTTCTTAAACACATGTGACAACCATTATTTGAACTAAATAGGTTGAAGTCAAGTTTTAATTTGGGATTTTGATCCAATAACACTTGTTACAAGCAATGCAATGTTGACCAATACTTGTTTTTGCTTGGCATGAATATTTATGGTTATTTGGGGTTATGATTGTAACACATATGTTGACCGATACTATGTGTTAGTTGTTTATAATCACAAGTAATCACTAGTATTCATATTTCAATCGAGTAGATTAGTTGAACACCTCGTGGATTATTTATATTGTTTAAATTGGGAATACTTCTTGATGTCAACGTTGACCGATACTTGATATTGGGGGTTAGTACCATTACCATAGTTGTAGCCTTCTTAACCAAAGAGGCTCTACACTTTGTGATTCCATTTATCGTTTCATCAAATCCATTGCACGTCTAGATCATTGCTACTACGAGTTAGGGGGATTCTTTCTAAGTGAACACTCTTTACCCATCATATTAGTTGCCTCGTGAATTGCTCATTCTCTCGTTTGGTTATTGCGTAGTACTTGCTTTATTTCCAGTTTATTATTTTAAAAATCCGAAGCCTATTTTCAAAAGACTAAGAATTAACTAATATCATAGTATTGAAGTTTAACAACCGTTCCCTGAGATCGACAACCCGGTCTTATCTTAGCTATACTAACAAATGACTGGTACACTGCCATGTTGTGAGTTAGCCATATCTACTTTAGAACCGAATCATCACATTTTCATACACTTTTGCTAACCACGCATCATTTAGTTATTTTGATGTTGTTTATATGTTTTTACATGTTATAGAGTTGTAAACAAGTGCTGGAAACACATGTATTGAGTTGGTTATTGTTTTGGCCGGAATTCAGCCAAGCAGTCGTCGTTTTGCAGCGGACCAAGGGTAGGCACGGGCGTGCCTATGGCCCCGTAGCAAACCCTAGTTCATATGGTACCCCTATGCTTTGGGGTTAAGGCACGAGCGTACCCGGTCAAGGTACAGGCGTGTATGAGGTCATGTACGCTCATGTCTGAGAAGGACACAATCGTGTCTAAGGGAGGGGTACGGGCGTGCCTATAGGGGGTGTCATGAGTATAGTTATCCGGTAGGGTTATAATAATATATTATTTGCATGTATTATCTATAGGGATTATTTGTGGACGTGTACGGTAATTTTATAATTCACACTTGACTTGTTATAGAACCGTACGGAATACTAAGGTGAGTTACATGATCTCTACTGTAGAATTTTACATACGTGTGTTCATATGCTATATGTACTATGTGATGATGATTACGAAATGAATAAGCCTGTGTGGCACAAGTGGTTAGTCAATGCATACTAACAAGATGATGTGGTAGCATATAGAGATCGTGGTGATCTCAGAAGTCGTGGTGACTTCTAGTGGTCGGGGACCACCATTGTGTAATGTGACTTCCAATTAACATGTGAAATATGCTTGTACCCAATTTGTAGTTTGATTATGTGCTCACTAAGCTTTATGCTTAATTTAGTGTGTTGATTCTTGCAGGTAATGTTAAAGGGAAGGCTCCGTCCTTGAGTGACAGTTCAGGCGTCCGTCTGCGCTCCCTTTTTGGAAAACAACACACTATGAATATATCTTTTGTATGATGATGTAATAATTTTCACGAGGTGCCTTTGTGTATTATAATGTGAATATTTTAAAAGAACTTTGGTCTTACAACCTGAGAAACGAGCTACCTGAAGAAGAAAAACCTGTATGAGAGAAGGCTGACATGGCAGTAGATGTGGTAGAGAGGAACTATCGAAACTGCTCAATCACCTGAGGATCCAGGGCAGATGGTGACGGGTTGGTGAAACTAGGACCAGAATCAACAGAAGGTGTAACAGCTGCAGTGTTAAACTACGGTGGACAAGGTGCCCATGAAGCAGATCCTGATGACTTACTCTGTTGTGAATGACGTTGTTGATGTTGTTTCCCTTTGTTAAGCAATAATGGGCACTGAGGCTTCAATGGTTCTTCTGTTTACAATACACACATTCATCGAGAGCAACCTTAGAAGAACGACTGGACTGGTTTGAATTTCTCGAATTAGACCGTTGTGGAATAGCAAAAACAACATGGGTTGTGAATGTTTTAGACCCCTTGTCACCCTGAGATTTCAAACGAATCTCCTCTGCTATCAACTCGTGTACAACCGAATCAACAGTTGGAAGAGGAGACCGATGAAGAATTGTCCCTCGTAAACCTTTAAAATCATATCGTAATGCCATCAAAAAATGTACTAATTGTTGCTCTTCCATCCTATCAAGACAAGGCTGAAATGATTTTAATAGCTGCGGATCTTGTAAGAGCCAATTGATCCCATAAATCAGACATGGCAGAATAGAACTCTTGAATACTCAATTCATTCAGTTGAAGAGCTCTAATATTTGTTTCTGATATTGCTTATCAAAAGTAGTCTCCCAAGTATCAACAGTCATATTAATCGGTAGCTTTCTCATCGGTAGGTTTAACCTTGGTACCATTAATATAACCCCACATTGACTTCTCATGTAAGAAATTTTTCATCACATAACTATAGTAAAGATAATTTTTACCATCTAGTTGTTTGCAAACAAATTACAAAGAATCGTGCTTTCCACCCGCCATTATAAAAAAAGTTTCAACTAAGCAAACCTTAAAGCGAGCAAACTAGAAAACTTACGGATATCAAAGTCTGAAGCAATTGTTGAAACAGCAATATCAAAGTCGTGAAAAATTAACACCCCACAAATATATATATTCAACGAGTAGACTTTTGGATCAATTGTTGTTGAAGCCACAAAATCTATTGCAAAGTCTGGAGCAATTAACACCACTCATATATATATATATATATATATATATCAAATAAAAAGGAAATTAAAGTAAAAAGTGTAAAATGGATGATTATTTGATCATTTTTCGGTATATACATCAACTGATAATTGTTAGTTCATCATCTTTATTGATTAAAAC
>JAUEJL010132365.1:0-11215 GCA_032274825.1 Drosophyllum lusitanicum | reverse complement strand
ATACCCGATGGAACCCCACATCGGGTTCCCACTCCGATGCGGGTGGTCTAATGAGGTTTGAACCCATGACGTGGGCTTTAAAAGTAGGGGACATAGCCAACCCGGCTAACTTGTAAACGTGGAAAAGAATGCTTTAACTGCTATTTATTATATATAATGTTTTTTTCCCTTCCAATTGTATGGATATATAATGTTCTAAATGACACGTTTCTTAAGGCGTGACACGCAGAAAATCATATCTTTAAATAAGTTTTTTTGTATTTGATTTACGGTCGCGTGTATTGAACTTCTATAAAACTGTGTATTTTGTAATTTGTATGTTACTTGACATTTGTGCAACTATATGTAATTTGTATGTAAATAATTTTAAATTGTATATATATATATATATAATTTAATTATAGAATATATACAAAATTGTCGTCTTAAGTTATACATTAAAAAAAGTCATGACTTATGAAGTTCGAGGCTTGATCTTACTACTACGTCACGCTTTACGTTATTAAGAAAGAAACCCATCATAGAAATTACATAATAAACCGTATTGTAGCGTCTAATGTGCTGTTAGTCACGTGTTTGTGAGTAAATTTTTTTTTTTGCATTGAACAATAAATTTTTTTCACCCGATGTTTGAAACTAAAATCATATATTTTAATTTCAACTTTATATTATATATTTAAAATAGAAACACATAAACTACTTTATGTCGTAACATTTTGTAACATTACCTAAATTCGAGATATTGAAAATGGCAATTTGTTGTAATATGTGATTCGAAAAATGACCATGATTCATATATCATAATCTACTTAAATTCGCACACTAATCTATGTATGTGTTTGTTACCATTAAGTGACAACTCTAACTTTTTTTATTTTTTTTTGTACATTGACTAAACCTAATTGAATAACTTATGATATTTATAGATTACTAGATTATGATGTATAGAATAACATCTTTTAAAAAATATTTCGTTTTTAAAATTTTTATTTTTTTCTACCCACTAAATAACGAAATATTTTGTTCAGTTTTCTAATCTTCGCTATTACACAGTTCTTAAAGACTGCTGCAGCGTTCGGGGAACGGTTCTTCGTTGATATAGTTATACCAAACAGCCCCTAAACAATTAAGCCCTTCTTTACCACACCGCATCCACTGTCCATTTGATATCTCAAATCGATCTATTCTTCACCGTTACTCCTTACGAATTATACCTAGCTAATCTGCCTCCTCTCGTATCATTCAAAAAGCGCAGAGTGAGAGACGAATTTATCGCCGCATCCCTTTCGTATCTTTCACAGGTATCTTCTTTTATGTATTTGATCGTAAACCCAGATTTGAGAATCACAGGTTCTCTTTTGAATTACTTTGGAGCTGATCGTTTACGAAACTCACATGTTTGTGTTTTGTATATACGAATTTCATCATTTTGGTTGGCATCTAAATGATTTTTGAGTTTTTCTAGGGTTTGTATAACATCATCTCTGTTCCAAGACTCAACATTACATATCATGTTTTGACTTCAAAATTGAAAATAAGAAATAAGTATTCCCTTCACACGCTGATAGTTTGCTTGATCGACCAACTGATAACTTTTGTGTGTGTGGTAATGCTATATGAAACTATGCTACACTTGTTTTGGCGTTTTGCTTTGTAGTATGCTGAGGTGTACATTTTGGGAGCTAGAGGGTCTTAAGCTATATAAATCGGGTTACCTAAACAGGGTTGTACTTGTTTTCTTGTAGCATACGTGCCTCATTGGTGATTATATGATTTGGGAGTACTACAAAAGGAAAATAAACCTATGTGCTCCATGATATCACAGGGTCATGAATGGTCATAGAAATTTGAAATTCATGCTAATCATGCTTCCTGTTGATGGTTTTGTTTCTGTTCTTTTTGAACTTTAGTCTATAATTTTCACTTATTTATTTTGTTGTTTGTAAAATGGTTGTCACTTTTCAACACTTGGAAGTATAGTTTTTGTTTATTGCATGTGGCCGTTTGCTTATTAGCCTGTACATGAGCAGGTTGCGTTTTGTTATTACAAACAAGAAGATGGACCACCCTGATGACGAATCCCATGGTGTTGGTGAAAGCCAAAGCAAGCAAGATGACGAGGTATGAAGTTTTTCGGTGTAGAAAGTACAGATTTTTCATAGCATGAAAGATCATGTATGCTTGTCATGTTGTTGGTGTTCACCTTATTTAACCAGAAGCTGCAGAGTAGTTGCTTGCGATATACTTGGTCATACAAATCTTAGACAAGATTTGACGAAATGGATTTTGTTTTGTTTATGTTTTTTATAGCATATAAATCAATGACTTCCACATGTGTTCTTTCTTATTTATTGTTACAGGTATCTCGTCGTGAAGAACTAAAGAAGTCTTTATTAGCAAAATTGGCTCTAAGACAGAGTAATTTGAATCCTGAAAGGCCTGGTTAGTAGTCACAATTTAGAAAACGGTTTGTCAAATTATAGAAGAGCTTGATTATTAGATAATTTATCTTGTAACGACCACCTTTAGAGCTCTTATAAGAATTTGATAAAAATGCTTTGTTTTTTTTGGCTTTAGATGCTAGCTCTCTACGAACATTGGATTCCAGCATCAAACGTAATACAGCAGTCATAAAGAAACTGAAGCAGATCAATGAAGAGCTGCGTGAAAGTTTGATGGATGAATTACGAAGTGTCAACTTAAGTAAATTTGTTAGTGAAGCAGTGGCTGCTATTTGTGATGCCAAGTTAAAAAGTTCAGACATACAAGCTGCGGTTCAGGTAATTGTCATTTATATGACGTGTTTTTCAATTTCAGAACCTTCACTTCTATGTTGCAGGATTAAATACTTATTCCTTTTTCAAAAAAATAAAAATAAATAAATGAATCAGGTCTGTTCGTTGCTTCATCAAAAATACAAAGACTTCTCTCCAACCTTGGTCCAAGGCCTCATGAAAACCTTCTTTCCTGGGAAATCCGCGGAGGATGTAGATGCAGACAGGAACTTGAAGGCCATGAAGAAACGCAGTGCATTAAAACTCTTGCTGGAATTATTTTTTGATGGAGTTATAGAAGATATTGGCATTTTTGTGACCGTTATTAAGGATCTTTCTAGCTTAGAGCACCTAAAAGACAGAGATGCAGCTCATACTAATTTGTCTCTCCTTGCTAGTTTTGCTCGACAGGCAAGGTACTTCATTGGACTTCCACATCCTGGAGAAGAACTAGTTGAAGAGGTATTTTCAACATCGACTGTGGGTTTTTCCCCATGTTTTAATGAAGTAATGTATATCTTGATATTAGCTATTATAGATAATTAGATATGAAGAAAGAAACATCTCTTGTTTGTGTCTTATAGTCTTTATTGCTGCTTTATGGATGTTTTTACACATTGCAGTTTTTTAAGGGGCTTAATATCACTGTGGACCATAAGAAGGTCTTCAAAAAGGCATTTCATACATATTATGATGCCGCAGTTGAATTACTTCGGTCTGAACACACTGTAAGTATTGAATTTGCATACTTTGGAACAAGTTGGGGATAATTTTATTTGTGATTAGTTGATTACTCTTTTCTAGATTGTATAGATTTGCAAATTTTAATTATTTATTACTTTTCCATCCATTTGTGCTGCCTCAACTTTTCAAATTGAAGTCACTCCGTCAATTGGAGCATGAAAATGCCAAGATTTTAAATGCCAAAGGTGAGCTCAGTGAGGAAAATGCTTCTTCATATGAAAAGCTACGCAAGTCCTACGACCAGCTGTATCGAGGTGTCTCCGCGTAAGTTGCTGATTTTCGACTAATTTCTGTGCTTAGCCTCTCTCTCTCTCTCACACACACACACACACACATACACACTCTTGGGTGGTGATCGCTTTATCAAGTAAGAAGAGAATACGTGAATCTTATTCTGCCAATGCATATAATGGTTCTTTTAAATTCTTATGTGATAGTTTAGCAGAAGCCCTTGATATGCAGCCACCTGTTATGCCAGAAGATGGTCACACAAGGCTCACAACAAGTGATGATATATCATCTCCTGGTACTGGAAAAGAGGCTTCTGTTGCTGAAGCATTGTGGGATGATGAAGATACTAAAAGCTTTTATGAATGTTTACCTGATCTCAGGTTTGTTTTCATTAGAGTTAGTATGCAAATTACTATTAATTTTAACAGTACAAATCTTGAGTACACTATTGTCCTGTTATTCTAGAGCATTTGTTCCTGCTGTATTATTGGGAGAAGCAGAGCAAAAAGTGACTGATCAATCATCAAAAGCACAAGAACAACCAACAGTAAATACTTTGAACAGATCGACGTTATAAATAGACATTAAAAGCAGTTAATGACATGCATCAGCTATGCAGGATGCAGCATCTGATCCCGACCAAGGTCATGTTGCTGCCAATGACACTGGGGAGACTTCTGTTGTGGATGCTGCAGTTATCAGAAATGAAAAAAGGAAGGATGAAGATGAAAAAGATAAAGGGAGCACAAAGGAGTCGGACAAAGATAAAGGAAAAGAGAAAGATGGTGAAACGAAAGGTGATATTGAGAAGGAGAAAATTCGAGGTCCTGAGGGAACCAACTTGGATGGTTTATTGCAGAGGCTTCCTGGCTGTGTGAGCCGTGACCTAATTGATCAGTTGACTGTAATTTTCTCTATTGAAATTTTGATAATTTTCCTTCTTAAATCTCTACACTTGCATGCCATAAGGTGTTTGTTTATTTAAATAATAATAATTAATTTCAGGTGGAGTTTTGTTATCTAAATTCAAAATCTTCCCGCAAAAAGCTTGTTCGAGCCTTGTTTAATGTACCAAGGACATCTCTGGAACTGCTACCGTACTACTCGCGCATGGTTGCCACACTAGCAACTTGTATGAAGGATGTGCCTTCTATGCTCTTGCAGTTGTTAGAGGAAGAGTTCAACTTCCTCATCAATAAAAAGGTTTTGTACTTCATTATTTATCCAAAATTTAATTCTCTAACATAGGTCTGCATAAAGTATTATAATGGTTAATACATTTCAGGACCAAATGAACATTGAGACAAAGATCAGGAATATTCGATTTATTGGAGAGCTATGCAAATTCAAGATTGCACCTGCTGGGCTCATATTCAGTTGTCTAAAGGTAAAAGCTCTCTCTTATACAACTCATTGAGATATTTTCTCGCATTATCAAGATCTACTAATCCAATCATACCTTTCTGCTGATTCAAGTTTCTTTTGGCAGGCATGTTTAGATGACTTTACTCATCATAACATAGATGTTGCGTGTAATCTTCTTGAGACGTGTGGCAGATATCTTTACCGCTACCCTGATACTAATGTACGTATGGCAAACATGTTAGAGATCTTGATGCGCCTAAAAAATGTCAAGAATTTGGATCCTCGACACAGTACCCTTGTTGAGAATGCATATTACCTGTGTAAGCCACCTGAAAGATCTGCACGTGTCTCCAAAGTTCGTCCTCCGTTGCACCAGGTATTATTTATTGTAAGAATCTGTTTGTACTTTGTGGTGTATATGACGTTAATGTTCCACTTTACTCCATCTGATAACTTGTGCAGTATATCAGAAAGCTACTTTTCTCAGATCTTGACAAGTCTTCAATTGAGCATGTGCTTAGACAACTCCGTAAGCTACCGTGGGATGAATGCGAACCCTATCTGTTAAAGTGCTTTTTGAAGGTTCATAAAGGGAAGTATGGTCAAATTCACTTGATTGCTTCACTAACTGCTGGATTGAGTCGTTACCATGATGAGTTTGCAGTTGCTGTAGTTGACGAGGTTGGTTATCAGTATTATAGTAGTATTAAATATTAATCATTATCATCACTTGTGGTAATTGTTATTTGTGTATTTTGGGGAAAATCCAGCATTTTGTTTGGGGTTGGAGTTCTGTCAGTTCATATTTTTGGTTTTGGTTGATTTGTTCATACTCTTTTTTATACGTGCATTCCATCAGTAATGGGTAAGGATGTTTTTTCCTAGGTTTTGGAGGAAATCCGGCTAGGATTGGAGGTAAATGAATATGGGATGCAACAACGGCGAATTGCTCATATGCGGTTCTTAGGCGAGCTATACAATTATGAACATGTGGATTCGTCAGTTGTTTTTGATACATTATATCTGTTTCTCGTTTTTGGTCATGGGACAGAAGAGGTAGGAGTGAATCTTCATATGTGTTAATCTGCCTATATTGTGAGCTTATTTTAAGATTTTTGTTTCTTTTTTCTGATCTCTTTATGTTTTCTTATCTCCGCTTCTAGCAAGATGTGCTTGATCCACCTGAGGACTGCTTTCGGATCAGAATGATTATCACACTTCTTGAGACTTGTGGGCACTACTTTGGTCGAGGTTCATCAAAGAGGAAATTGGATCGATTTTTGATTCATTTCCAGCGATACATACTCGGTAAAGGAGCTCTGCCCCTCGATATTGAATTTGACTTGCAGGTTAGTCTTTTTAACTCTCCAACATATGATTACCATGTTAATCTAATACACTCCTTAGATCATTATACTTAATAATTAAAGTATCTACAGGACTTATTTGCTGATCTGCGGCCCAGCATGACTCGTTATTCAACCATTGAAGAAGTTGATGCTGCTCTGGTTCAGTTCGAGGAGAATGAACGCACCGGTTTAACCGATAAGGCCAGTGGTGACAAGCACATGGAACGGGAAAAACGGAGTAGCATGTCTGCATACGGAAGCTCCCCGGCCAATGGTCAACTGGTTGCAAATGGTATTGAAGAAAATGGCGGGACCCATGAAGAAGGTAATGGGGAATCTGACACTGCTTCACAGGGTAGCACAATGGACCCAGATGGGAATGATGATGATGAGGAGCTTGATGATGATGCATGTGACAGTGATGATGATTATGGTGAACGGGATGGCCAAGCTTCTGACGAGGATGATGAAATTCATGTTAGGCAGAAAGTGATGCTAGTGGACCCTGAAGAAGAAGCTGAATTTGATCGAGAATTTAGGGCTCTAATGCAGGTATGCTTACTTTCTTCCATAAGTTGTTCTTTTCTTCTTGGTTACACACACACAAAACACAAGTTTCCAGTGTGGGCAAAAACCATCTTTCACCTTGTATTGTGCAAAATTTTGATCTGATGATCTAGATAGATGTTTAATATTTGCCAAACAGGCACAGGATACTTTAAGTTTTTAACGGATTACCGCTTGCTAGATTGTTTTGGCCCTCCATATAATGGCATAATGCTATGAGGGGTTTCTATATAATATAAATGTGACAATTTCGAACCATTTTGTTTAGGAACGGGTCGATTCTGGTTGTGTTTTATCTCTAATCGGTCAAACATTGTTTTGGCCCTCCATATAATGGCATAATGCTATGAGGGGTTTCTATATAATATAAAGGTGGCAATTTCGAACCATTTTGTTTAGGAACGGGTCGATTCTGGTTGTGTTATATCTCTAATCGGTCAAACAGGTGGTAAACTAATTAACTTAACAGAGTTTGCAAAACGAGGAAATGGGTCAAAATGGTCAAACTCATTGAAAGTTTCCTAAAATGTATTAATAATGGTTAACACTTCATGAATCATTTTATTTTGAAAAGTTAACATTTTTGAAATAAAATCTTTTTAATCATATCTGACAATCTTAATAATTTTGGATTTGGTTCAACCCAACCCCCTTTTGACCAAAGCTCATCTAGAGTCTAGACTTGTTATCTGACTTGCCTAATTTGCTTCGCTAATTTGCGTGAAACTTCTGACCATCAAATTGTTGACATATAACACTTTTGACTCTAATAATCCCTTTGGCCACAAAATTGAATATTTGTTGTTCAGCAAGTGGAGCGCTCTTATATGTTCTTTTTACATGTAGTTAAAGGAAGAATAATGAACAGTAAATCATGTAGTGGTGGCAAGATGGGCGGGTCGGATTGGTAGCGGGTTGGTACGGGTTCGGGTCAAAACGGGTCACTTTAAATTTTTTTTATCCTTGTAAATCATTTTCTAAACAGTGTCTTGAAGATAAAAATCACAACAAGGCAGGCAAAACCCGCCATCGATGGCTCCAAATAAAGCCAAAACATAAAGCATTTCTTCTTCTTCCTCCATCAGGTCCAACCGGTAACTTAGCAAAATAGTCCCACACACGCTAATGTTGTTTACTTGGAAGTGATGAACTGACTTCTTCTTCATATCTCCGCCTCTACTTTGTTGTTGCTGATGGGTATTGTCCGACATATCTACAGAATTTTATTATAATGAAATTATAAGTTCAAAAGACAAAAATTACAAAGTTATGTAATGATCAATGACTGATGAGTTTGAACATTAATATGACACTCGATAACCAAAAAGAAATGGGAAACTAAGCTTATGAATCAAGATGACAGATTTACGTGTAACGACAAACAAAACACAAGAAATATGACAGTCAATAACCAAAAAAACAAGCAAAAAACTGCTCCTAAATACTATACAAAATAAACATAAAAGCAGTCACAAAAAACTGATCATATTGTCAGTGTGTGTCTAAGGTTCCGTCCGTATGTCTTCCCAACTCCCATTCTGTACATAACATCACACTTTATTTGCTATCAGATCTCAAAAACTGCCCTCAATTCGCCTGTGTTCTTCCATCCACGTTTCCTAATTTCCCCTTCCACTCTTGCCCTAAATCTTCAATGAATCAAAATAAACGTAAGAGACGACCAGAAGGAGACCTGGTCACTTCTTCGCTATATTTCTCCTTCTTACGCTTCATTTCCTTGCCTTATTTCCCCTATTCCCCAATCTTCAATGAATCAAAACCCAATTGGTACCCAAAATAACACCACTCTATTAGTCCATTGGTATTCTGAAGTCCTAATCCCCCTCCAATAGATCTTGTCTCATTCTCTCTCACCTGCTTTAAATGCTAGCAAATTTAGGTAACAGTTTTCAACTCTTTCACTGCTTTTGTCTCATTCTTTGCTCTAAATTACTCTCTAAATTTCAGTTTTTCAAGGTATTTATCTATCTTTAGAATCTTAGTTTAATCTGTTTTCGTTTTGAATCTTATGTTCGTTTGTTTGAATCTTGTTGACGATTGACTGATTGAGCTATCATGAGGTTGAATTCGATTTGGGTTTTTGTTTCAAGTGTCTTCTGTACCAATTTTGACTTAAAGAGTCAAAGCTAATCAGTTCTTCCATATGCTAAGTTTTTACATGAAATTTGACCAAAGTGAGTTTTAACAAGAAATCCCAAACACCCCTGAAGCAATTGAGGTCGTCAGGTCAATTATTTGATGCTATAGAGACTTAATTATTTGATTGTAATTTTATGGTTTAGTCTATAATTATTTGATACTACAGAGACGTAAAACATAGAAGTTAAAACAAACCCTAATCCAATACGCAGAAATCTGAACCGGAAGATGCAAAATCTGAATAGAATTCGCGAAAAATCGAAAGAATATCAGTACCTTTGAGGTTGCTGTCTAGATAAATGAAGCAATGGAGGTTGTCAGGTCGCTGTCGAGAGAAAGGCAGTCGTCGAACTCGGCATGGGTGACAGGCGAGAAAGAACAAGAAGCACCCATTGGCCATCGAGAGAAGGTCGACGTTGAGGTCGCCTTCGCAGAGCACTCATCGTTAATCACCTTCGCAGAATGAGGTCGCCATTCGCTGTTCAGTGACGAGAGAAGCACCGTTCTTCACCCGCTTACCCATTAGAAGAATTTGCTGTTTTTTTAGTGACCCAAATCACCCGCTACTTGTTTTTACAGCCCAATATGACCCATCCAAATATTATTTAAGCCCAAATAGACCCAATTTTTGTAGTTTGGGTCATTCTTTCCGGTGCTAACAGTAACATTGGCTCGACTTTCTCTATAATGATGAAACTAATCATTAAATTTGTTAGCTAATTGTTTTTGTAGTAGAAATTTTATTCTCTGGCATAACGTATAACACCTAGTGGAATTTAACAGGAAAGCTTGGATTCGAGGAAACTGGAGTTGCGGGCCCGGCCAACCCTGAACATGATGATACCAATGAACGTTTTCGAGGGGTCGACCAGAGATCACCATGGAAGGGTGAGTGAAGGAGAAAGTGGTGACGAGGCAATAGACTACGAGTCTGGAGAACGTAAGGAGGTGCAGGTCAAAGTCCTGGTGAAAAGAGGTAGCAAACAACAAACGAAACAAATGCTCATTCCCAGTGACTGCTCTCTTGTGCAGAGCACAAAACAGAAAGAAGCAGCGGAGTTGGAAGAGAAACAAGATATCAAGAGGCTGGTTTTAGAGTACAATGATAGAGAAGAAGAGGAATTGAATGCAATGGGGAATCTTCCAGTTGGCTGGAGTCAAAGTGGTGGTGGTAGGGTGGTCTACCGTGGCCACTCCTGGGAAGGTCATGGCGGCAGGTCTGGGTCCCGCCATAGGTACCCACATCATACTGGTGGTGGTTACTATTATAGTCGGAAAAAGTGAGTAATTCAAGCCAATTTCAATGAAAATAGTGTCCTAGGAAGTCGGCTAATGTCTGCTTACGGTGTGTTATAATCGGGATGTGAGTCAAATATATGGTACCGTGGGTTTGTGGTGGTTGCCGAAAGTTGCGCTCTTATGGGCTTTATAATCGAGTCTTCTGGGTGTATATTTCGTCAATATATGACATGGGTATGTTGCCACTTAGCAAATGAAGAAAGTATTGGGATGTCTATTATTATATTTTGTTTGGTACATATATACATGGTAATGGTCAGTTTAGTAACTTCCATTGACACCCAAAGGTCTAGTTGAAAGGATGGATTAAGATGGTCTGTCGTTTTTGAACTTCTTATCAATAATTAATGTGGTAGATATGATTAAAAAAATAATATTATTACTAACTTTTATATATGCGCAATCACCTAGAATGTACACATTAAAATAAACTAAGCTGAATGTAGTTAGGTCTAAGCTCTTAGCAAGATTTATTGTTTTTTTAGAATTTTTTATGTTTTCATTTATATTAACATGGTGTTTTAATTTCTATCAGTTTGTAATTCAAGAAATAATATGTGATGCTAAAATCACATAATCAGAAAAACTATATATATATATATATATATAAGGGTTCAAACGAGAACTGTGAGAACAAATCTTGGTCATTCAAGAGGTAAGTGAAATTCATGGATGAAGAGTGTGGGGGGATTGAGTGTGACAATGTGCATATAAGGAATTCATAGG
>JAUEJL010132364.1:0-23422 GCA_032274825.1 Drosophyllum lusitanicum | reverse complement strand
AATTAGCACAAAGCTAAGTGAATGGAAGCTAAACCACAACAGCAAACAGCAACAATCAATACAAAAACATGTAATCATGTAAATCCAAAAGACCGGCAGTTCGGCGCAGAACCTTTCAACCATTTGCGGGCCAAGGCAAAGGTTTACTAATAGCGCTCTACTAATTGGCACAGTTAAATCCCCTCTGATACAATGCATGCATCAGAAGGTCTACAACTACTCAACCAATAGCAAACGGGCCCAGCCCAATTTCATGCATAACTGACTTCATATCACGATACTCGTTATCATCCCATGAGCACGTATAGGCCAAATAACACACAAGCAGTTATACAATCATCAATAAGACTAAATAGTCTATCAATCAACAATCACATGCATCACATCAATCATATCAATCATAACCTTTACCATCTGTGAGTTTACATCTACTCACCTCTGTTCTCAATCACGTTGCTCAGTTGTTGAATATTACTAAGTCTTCGCAGTTTCTTAGAACACAACGTACCGAAACCAGTCTCTGATTCATAAACAACATGCTATATTCACATATGAAATTATACAACACATCTAACATGAACGAATTACAACCAAAAACTTCAATGCTAAAAAGGACCGGCCGCGTTTGTACCAAGACAAGCGTCGCGTCGCGGACCACCATAAAGTCGCATCAAATACAAAGTCGGACCACTTCAAATTCGGACCATTAAGGTTGGACCAAGTAAGTCAGACCATCAAATTTGGACTACTAAAGTCGGATGGTCAAGGTCGGACCAAAACACAAAGTCGCACCAACATGCCCGGTCCCGCCGCGACCAATAAATGGCGATCCCCGAATAGTCCAAAGTCAGACTGTTATAAGTCGGATCAGGTCAAAATCACTTCATCTTCAACCTGTTCTTATTACAAATCACTTCATCTTCAACCTGTTCTTATTACAGCAATACATACATACATACCCATAATCTGGAAATCTTCAAATCATTAATAAACACTTCCAAATTACAAACAACCTCATATAACCTATATACAAACATCATAAACATAGCAAAACCAATTAAAATCTCAAAACTAACAAAACCCACATATCAAGTTTTTTTCAAAAACCTTCATAACTTCTTTCATGGTGTTCTTAAGCTTTTTAACATCAAAAACCCAGCAAACATGTATCAAAGATTTAAAAAGAATCATAGCATAAACATGTACCAACCTTAGATATAACAATCACAAATCCTTAAATTGCAAAACTTCAAGTTTCAAGTTAGCTTCTTTGATTCTTAGCTTTCTTCACTTCAAAGCAACACACACACATACACACTCAAATATGGTTCAACATGAGGAGGTGACTAAATCAAGTATATCCATATATTTTCACTGTACACGTGCACACACATAACTAATTGAGTTAAGCATGAGGTGGTAATTGATTATGGTAATGTTAATTATTAGTGTATCATACTGCTTTCTAGCATACATTTAATCCAATTAAGCAGTCAACCTTTATTAGTTAACATACTTCAAGGTTTCAAAATAATATCCATCGTCTTCAAGACAAGCATACAAAGAAATGTTATTTGCCATGCATGGCAACAAAATAAAGTAATAATTAAACCGGTGACAAAAGCGAGATAAATTTCCCAATTTTCTCGTAGAGGACAACCATCCTAGTTTCCTCGTTCAAGATCCGGTCCTTCATGCTTTTCTTTCTTCCAACAAGGACCTACACTTTGTAACAAAAATAAATTTGTGACAAACGTGAGTCATTTAACCCGGGTCAACAATCTCAGCTTATAGAAGAATAGCAATGAATCATGAATGTACCTTAAGAGGGAAAGACAACTCTCTCTTTCCTTAGATATTTTATATCCTCTCGGCACGTAGGGCAGACGTGACGGCCCCAATCTTCAAATCTTCCACAGAAGTAGCAAACCACCCTTTCTTGAGTCTCTTCTTGAAGCACATTTTCTATGTCATTAGGCTCAATGTTAAGGATAGGCTTGGAAACTCCAACCTTTCCTTTTAGGGTCGGTTTCTTCTTCCTTTTCTTTTGTTCCTTTGAACCCAATATGGGAATGGATGAGGTGGAATTATGCTTGGCCATGCCAGACTCCGAAGTCTTCAACATGCCATGCAATTCACTTAAGGATTTATCTGTTCCTTGCATGTGATAGTTCATGACAAACTGATCATATGATTGGGGCAGGGACTACAGTATAATATTCACAGCTCCCTCCCTCCTTATGGGAAATCCTAGCCTCTCCATTTGGTCCACGTACACCTTCATCTTGAGGACGTGGACACTTACATTTCCGCCTTCCTGCATCTTACAACTGACTAGGTTTCTAACACACTCATAGTGTTCCTGCCTAACTTGCTGATAGAACATGTCCTTGAGCTTGTTTACCATATTGTACACACTCATGTGCTCGAACTGCTTTTGCATCCATGAGCTCATAGTTGACAACATGAGGTAGGCAACATCATGCGTGTCCTCAACATGCTTTTCATATGTGTATCGGACAGCCCAAGTCGCGTTAGTAGCAGGTGGCTATGGAAGTGGTTCCTCAAGAATGTGCAACTTGGACTCATGGCGAAGGACAATTCTCAATTGCCTAAGCCAGTCAATGAAGTTCACTCCCATGAGTTTCTTCCTTTCAAGGAACATACGAAGTGAAATGTTTGATGTGGTGTTATTATGTTTTGACATCTATAAATAACAAGAGTACGAGTTTTGGTTAGTTTGATATAGTCCTTGTTAAAATAATTACCCCATATGTTTAAGAAAAACAATTATCTTAACAAGGGCTAAGAACCATATTTCACATTACACCGTGACGGGTTTTTCGAGAATCATGTGGTAAAGCTATTTAGGCCGGTAACCATTTTACCGATTGCAATCCATTATTACAACTCTTAGTTCCTTGAAAGATCCAATTTGACAACCATTGTGTCATATTGGCATGTTTGATCCCTCCACACCAACTTCAAATCAAAATTTTGAATAACTCGGCTAAAGCTCGACAAGTATTCAAAATTTTACTTTGAAATTGTAAATCAGCCATCAAGATACATGGTGGTACTCTTGCCCAACGATTGACTCGGCTAGAACTCGACAATCAATTTTGTGAGTTGCCACCATCACCTTCCACACAACTCACGTAAGGATTGACTCGGCTAAAGCACGACAATCAACCTTGCGTGACTAGATTCGGGTGGTGTCATCTTATGGTTGGTGTGCGATTTACATTTAGAAAACGGGATTAGTTTTCTGGTTAAAAAACCATTTTGATTTGATTAACAAATTTAATGACAAAACCAATTTTTTACTTTTAATATAAACCATTTTTATATCCTCTTTTTCAATCTTATGCGCGCGCGAGTTATAAACCATTTTTAAAACTCTTGTGTTTTTATTATTTTATAAAAAGTTGTCTAGCATGCGATAACCTAATATCCATGCATAAACAATAAAACACATCACACATATACAAAATATTGGTAACCATGCCCCTAAGCCTATGCGTTTTCCCGTGAGCCAAAACTGGAAAACAAAGTCAACTGAGGAAAAACTTTCAATGACTTCGGATATTCTCCCACTAAACCCGCCACCTCCATTGGGCCTCCCGGATTTGTGATCGCCAAGACGTCATAACCATGACTCCTGATGGTTGCATCCATATTACAAATACATAGAAAAGATAGAAATGGCATGTAAGCCACAAAAAACCTATCTTCTAGGACTTTTACAAAAATGAGAAATTAAATGGCATGCAAGCCATAATTAATTTACAAACCAAATTAATAAATAAATTATTAATTACAAACCATATGACATGAAGTCACCAAATGAATGAATCAATAAAATAACTCAACCATCCATCACAACCAAAGGTCTAGGGCAAAAGTGGCTACCAACACATGCAATCTAAACAACAAAAGAAAGCATACAAGCATGGTGTGTCACAAAACCATGCAACTAATTTTATCTTGGTTAAGATTATTTAAAATACTCAACGCATAATAAAATAATCTCATGTACATATGCATTAGTAACAACAAACCATTGTTAGTGAACCATATTCATATATACATAATATAAGTACACGCAATTATGTATTTCATGCCAAAATCATAATCCACATGTAAATATACAAACCAAGATAAAAGGCAACAACAACATCACAAGATATCTAGATTCTGAAAAAATCCAGAAACAAACAACAAAGGCCAAAAACCAAAAAACCAAAACAGGCTTGAAATTTAAAAACTGGAAAACGTTTTCTACTTGAACTTTCCTGGCATGAACACCATAAGGTTCACGGCGTGAAGTTCATCTTGCCAGATTCAAAAAATTTTGTTTTTTGGTTTTTCAGGCCACCATGTGCAAAACTCATGTAGAGGTGGCTCTGATACCACTGTTGGGTTTCAATGGGCACGCAACAGAAGCAAAAGGAAGAAGAATCAAAGAAAATAACAATGGTTCAAAGAACCAATATGCCATTAAAGCCCACCAAATGGACCAATCTCTACATAAAAATAATGCAACAAGAAAAACAAGGTAAAAGAAAATATACCCTTTAAGAATGAGCTGGAAAAAACAAGAAAGATGGATGAATCTTAAAGCCAAAGCAAGCTTTCCTCTATTGCAAGTCCGCCCCGAGTTTGCTCAATCTCAAGCCAAAGCAAGCTTTTGGTGATCTTCAAAGACTTGAAATCACCTCAAGAACAGCAACCATAAAGCTCCTACCAAAACTCCTCCAAGAACACTTCTCTTTTTCTCTTAAGATAGCCTAAGTGTGTATGTGTGTTAGAATGTTCAAGAGTGTCAAAGGAGCTGATGCATGGTTCTCTTATAACTCCCAAGATGCCTCTCTAGTGCCCAAAGGCCGGCCAAAGAGTAATCATAAGGATAGACATGCATTGGTGGAAGTGGAAGACAAAAAGCAAAAAGCTAACTGCTGTCTGACACATCTTCACGCCGGAGTTCACGGCGTGAAGTCTCCCTGACCGAATATTATTTTGAACTCAAACAAGTTTGATTCCTTTTAGCCCTCCAATTTGGTTGTTGTCGAGATCAATCCCCGGTATGTGACCCAATAGGCTTATGCTTCATCGGTAGTGATGTCGGCGTACGTGTGTCAGTGGGCATTCTCCAACAAGAAGCTCTTAGTAGAAGGTCAGGGAGTAAACATAGGTTGAATTCGTTAATATCAAGCGAACCACTATACATCTGGTGTTATCATTTTTCTAGTTACTCTATATTACTTGCATATTATATTAATCTTGTACTTTATACAAAAATATTTAAAATGTGGTTACAAAGATATTCACTTCCTCCAAGAGGTGATGGGAGATTGGTTTCAATGTGGCATGATAATTGGTTGAATCTTGTTCCCTCTCTAACTACATACCAATATACAGCTAATACAAATGCAAGCTTGAGTAATTGTAGTATGAGTTGTGATCTTATTGAGGATGGAGAATCCAATTTTTTTTTATAAATCACCTTCAGGTTTCTACCTTGCTAAATGGTAGAAAGGATAAGTGGCTTTGGAAGAATAGAAAAGGTGATGGTGTCGAGTTCAAGGTGTCAAAAGCTTGGGTAATGAAAGTGACGAGTTGAAGGGTTTCATGGGCTAAACTCATTTGGTTTTCACAATGTTTACTAATAATACTTCTAATCTCCATAACTGAATCATGATTCTCTTGAAGCTCATCCAGTGTGACCCTTTGAGTTTATCATGATCTAGGATTATGATATCATAGTGTTGTTGTGTGTGAGAAAACAAAGGATTGTATATATTTCAAGAATACACTTTTCTTCATGTGAAAAATCAAAGGTTGCATATAGTTTAAACCTTACATTTTGGCTCAAAGCCTTCACAAATAATATAAACAAAGCATTGATTAACAAATATTATATGGGAAACAAATCATACACACTGTAGAACACATACAAACAAAGAAAACCTAGATCGAAAACAGTAAAAACCTGAAATTTGTCGGCATTGATTACTTTCTCTCTTTTAATTCTCTATTCGCCTGAAGTCAACCACCGGTTCACGATGTTGCTGCTATAAACCTTGATCCACAACCGGGTTGTCACCGTAAAAACCTAAAATTGACCACCGTCGTCATCTTCTCCCTGCCTCTTGCATAGTGACGTAACCACTACGATCACAGCCACCACAATCGAGCACGTTCAACTTTCGGTTGTTGATTTCATCTAAACTACCTAGATTTGAGTTTAGGGTTCAGTTTTGTGTGTGTTGGTTCATACAATTAGGTCAATGTGCGTAGTGTGTATATGTTTCTTCGGTAGCATTGTTAATTTCAACCTTGTTGCCCTTTCAATTCTTACTAAGGCGGGTAATCTCATCAAAAGCCACAAACTTGTCTGTTGGCGTGATTACGACGACTATTAATCTGCACTGTGAGCCCAAACAGCCAGATGTAAAGAAAGATAAAGTAAGAGATAAAGTGTAAGACCATCATTATAACCTTATCCGCCCTCGTCATTAAGTTAGTGGGTAGGAGTGGGAAAACCTACACTAACCCCCAACCCTTCCCTTGCCCTCTTATTTAGGCAACCTAAGACCTCACCTTACCTAACCACACTCTCTTTCATCTTTCTTTCTATATTTCTCTTCCTACTTTCTCCTCTCTCTTCCCCTTTCTCTCTCTCCTTCCCTCTTTCTCTCTCTTCCCCTTTCTCTCTCTCCTTCCCTCTTTCTCTCTCTTCAATCCTAAATTATAAAATAATATAAAAGGTTAGGGTAAGATTAGAAAGGATAAAGGTAAGGTTGTAAGAAAGAAAATATGATGTGATGTCGATGTGGTAAGAGGGGATGGAAAGGAAGGGTAATGCCATAAGGATGGCCTAACAAGGAGAAAAGAATGAGAGATAGAGAGAAAGTGAAGATGGATATGTGGAGGGGTGGGTGGTGATGTCCTTACCAAAGATCGTGGTGTGTGGCGGTTAGAGAGAGAGGAAGGGCGAATGAGTGATTAAGAGAAAGTTGAGGGTAGAGAGAAAAAATGAAAGTGTTTAGTAATTGGTAAATGTCAAAAAAATCTCTAAAAAACACGTTTGGAAATAATTATGATAGGTAAAGCATGTTTGGTAATTAAAATAAATTAGAAAAAGACTAAAATACCTTTCTACTAACCGTTAGATTTAACAAAAGTTAGTGTAGATAACCGAATATGAAACAAATTGTATACCATAATGACCGCCCACAAAAATCATCTATGTAATTCACTCTTACAATTATAACATATAAAGAACATTATAATTAATTAAAGACTCAAGGAAATATCCTTTGGAACACAAATTACATTGGTTGATTTCTATTATACAGAGCCCAAATATGATTTTTCTACTTTCCATTTTTTTTAGTACTAGTATCCTTCCTACAAAAGAACAAATAAAAAGGAAAAAAGGAAAACTAAAGATCTCTACAATAGTAGAGTAGAACTCTGAATGAAATCTATAACAGAGGTCTATAGAGTTACCCAACCCAAAATAATTCACCATTCCTAAAATTTTCATAAATATGAAGATAAAAAAAAGAACAAATAAAGACATTTGATATTAACATGTTTGGGTAGTTAGTACAAATGATCTACCAAATCTTGCATTAGACTTCCTCTCCTACCAACAAAACTGAAAACAAAACTTAGAATTAAAATAACAAAAAAAATAAACGAAGAAAAGATGTGTATATATCACAATTTTGAACATGACCCTCTTCAAGCAAAGCAACAGCACCAAGAGTTCATTTTTTCAAACAATTAAATCTCAGATCCACCGGGTCTCCAATGTCGACGCTCGATAAGCAATCAATCTTAAAAAATGAAGAACTTTTAGAAGCCAAGAGTTACCCCCTGCTACAACCCCATTTTCTTGGAAAGTTTATCAGGAAGATTAGCAATCACAAAACCAGCAAATACCTGTAAAACCACAAAAATATCTCAAAATAATGACAAAAATTACTAACTTTTTACAAACCAAACACATTAGCCCAATAAAACAAGCAAGAACTAGATTACTCTAAGAAAACTGATTAATGAGAATTACCAACTGATTCAAAACTCTACCTGAGCAGAACCAAGAATATAAATTGCAGAATAATGGCGGCCATGGATCATCATATCAGCCACCATTGCAAGCGGGATAGTGAGTGACATGCCCAAGGTGGCCACCAATGGAGTTGTCCATACAACACATAATGCCCTAATAAACACACAATATTCTCATTTATACATAAAAAAGCTTAATTCATAAAAAAGTAAAAAATTACTTTATTAACATACCAAAAGTAGTCCGAAAGAACACTCCCAATAAGTCCATTGGCAATAACTACTTCATCCATTTTAGCCGAGTGAGGAATTTGGAACTTCGGTTCAATTCCTAGTGCAGTTAGCGGCCAAACTGAAATGAATAAAAAAAAGAGAAAGAAAAAAGAACCCATATTAAACTAAACAGAAAATGATAAAAATAGCCCTTTCGGCCGTGTTTAAGGGTAGTGTTGGTAGTTAAAGTAGAATAAATTAAGCATAACCACTTTAAGGTGGTTAGTGGTTTAGTACTTAAGTTAATACAAAAAGGTGAGTAATGAGTTTGACGAGTACTGAAAAGTGACCAAAGTACCCTTAACCTATTTAGTATTTACCTAGTCTTTAAATTTTAATTGCTTAAAAATACTATTTTTCCAACATACAGGAATGGTGATGAGATGGATGATTACAGCATATTTGCCCACATAAAAGTGTAGCCTTACCAAGCCACCATAGAGCCACAAGAGTAAATAAACCGATATATCCAAACAACTTTTGCACATCAACACGTTCTCCTTCCTCCCCGGAAAACTTCTTAAGAAGCACTGAAATAGCATTAAAGAAAATTGCATTACCATCCAAAGTCCAAACATATAATATATATAACATTTATATGTATGCACACACATGCATGAACTAAACTTGATCATAATATTCTTTCAAAACCAAGTTTAGAAAAAATCATACTCACCAGTAAAGAGCCCATAAGACATTGCTGAGCAAAGCCCAAAGAGATCCCCCACGAGAGAGTGATCGCCATTTCTTTAAAAGAAACAAAAAGTTCAACTATATATCAGTCAATGCCCTGAAACATTCAATAAGAACACCAAATTGATAAAAAGAGCCTAATTGGGAAAAAACATAAATAAAAGAAAAAGAGGGGGAAAAGAGGGGGGGGCACAACCTATCAAAACGATATACAAACATATATTATATAGACACACGAACACACACATCAACAAATCTTTGTTTTCATTACATGGCATGGGCCTATTTACATTAGAGTATGGCACAAGCCTATCTTGAAAAACAAAAAACGGTTGCGTGTTGTAATATAAAAATACAAACTAAAAAACTGTTAATAAAGAAAAATTGAGACTTACGAAGAGGAACCTGTAGCTACTTCATCTGCCGCCCAAGTTTTTCCCATTGTCGTCATGGCAACACCAGCCATGCTGACAAAAACCGCAACAATTTTCATCACATTCAAAGAATCTTGGCCCAAAAATGCACCAATGAATAGAGTGAATAGCCCTGAAGTGGATGACAGTACTGTCGTACTAGCAACACTCGTTCGTGCAAGTGCAGCGTTTGATAAATACTGATATGTAAAGAAAAAATAATAATAATGATAGTAGTAGTAGTAGTAATAATAATAAATTAATAATCAAGCTTAATAAGTAGTATAATTACAGTTACATTAATGCTCCATTCTTGGAAAAGAGCCATAATATATTTCTAACATTGTTGACTAACCAAATTATTATAGGTACAAATCTTTGACTGTTTGTATCAATATTTATTATACAAGAAATTGATGGAACTACCTCAAATATGTATTATAAGGTTAAAACTGTTCATATAGTTCTAGATATAGTTTCTTTATAATAATTTATTTCATTCACATTTTTCAACAAGCAATATTTAAAACCTAATATTAAAATAAAAATCATACAGCAAGAAATAATTGTGTAGCAATCTGAGTGCATGATGGTTTATTATCCAACATTTTCAGAAAATGGTTATGTTTGCTACTTTAAAGGTTGTGCACAACTATAGTCTATACCCTTACAAAGTACAAAGTTATGATGGTTCATATGGTAATTTTAGTAGTAGAAAGAAGGGTTTACTTCTTCAAAATGTATTAAACTATACCCCAAATGTTAATGTATGTATCCACCTTCCAAAAATGTTATTGTGTGTATTAAACTTTCAAAAAGTGTGTTATTGTGTGTATTAAACTTTCTATTGTATGTACTAAACTTATAATTTTTTTGCTTTTTTATGTAATCAAAATACATACATAACAACAAATTAAAAGTTCAATACACACAATAACATTTTTGAAATGTGGACACACACATTAACATTTGGGGTATAGTTTAATATATTTTAGAGAAGTAAACCCTTTTTTAAATGATCAAGCTTGTAATAATAACAATATATTGTTCGTAGTTTTCTATTTTACGCACATGTCATATGTTTACTTTTTTCTTTTATTATAAAAGATATAGGTTTACAAGAAAAAGATTTTGCTTTGAAATAAGGATTTGATGTTGTGCACAGTATGCTCTACTTTTATTGATTGTGTTTAAGAATTACATATAAAATTTTATTATGATATGTAGACCAATAAACTATGGTAAATTTTTATTCTATGTTTTTATTTTTAAAAACATGGACTATTTGATGTATGTTATTTTAAAATTTAATGTTTTATTCCCTCGTAGAAATGTTATATAATTGATTTTTGATAAAAATTATAGCATATAAAAAAATTAAAAAAAGTTTAATGACTTGTGGTAAGTCTTAGGATACCGATCCTGATCTTATGATCCGATCTTACAAAGACGAAAACTATCCTAGTTAAGATCCAGATCTTGATAATATTGATCTATATTACATTATAATATATATAACACACTCTCTCTTATTTAACTTAATCCCTTAAAATTTTAGCAATTGAAAAGTACTAATATACCCCACCCTCAAATAATCTTCGTTTCTCTCTCTTACTTTACACACTCACCAAAAACCAAAATCTTCTATAACTACACACTTCTCCATCCATAAAAAATAAAAACAGGGTTGTTTTTTTAAATTTGTTTTGGAAATAAAGAAAAGAGTTGATAAAAAGAAATTAATGACGGCATGTTAGCTAATAAAAACTATCTATCGAATACCATACAACTATATATATTTTATAATTAGCGTTTCATATGACATTGCAACCGATTTTGGTACTAATTAAAGTTCGGATAAGAATGTTTTAGTGTTATAGTTAATCTATCTATCTATCTATATATCTATTAAAAGAAAATCATTGTTAGAAAAGCTTTCTTAAATAAAAATCAAATTAACCAATCAAAACATCTCATTTCCTTAATTTTGACAAAAAATTTTAATTTTAACTTCCACATTTAGAATGAATTATTTACAACAGTATATGGAACCAATTATAAGTGAGCTATATGAAAATATATAAAGAGTGTTTGTATAAATTATATATTTATATTTAATAGATGTATTTAATTGTTTATGTTTATAGTTTTTCTTTTATAACTTTTAATCTATAATGATTCGTATAAATATAATTATATATTCATAATCGTCTCATTTTTATCTACTTTTGATGTAAATGTTACCATAATCTGACATAAAATAATAAAAAACAATTTTTTATTAGTAAAAAAGGTATATTTCATAACCATTGAAGAAATGAGTTATTATCTTTAATTTTGTGTAAATAGAAATGTAATGATATTCAATCTTTACGAAACGGGGATGTATATTTTCTTGCTTATCTTCTTTATAAAACTTTAAACCATTGAACATATATATGGTTAATTTTTATATTATAAATCACTAAATTAGTAATCCTTTTCTATTGGGTATTTTTGATTTAAAGTATATGAGAATATATATATATCTATGGACTAATGAGGTGATTTATTTATTCATTATGATTTATAATTCGAGTTTTATGTAATAACAATGAGAAAATATGGTTAAATTATATTTTAAAATAATCCTTAATATTTTGAAATTAAGAAGCATTAATTATTTATATTTATATTTTTGACTCTCGTTATTAATGTATTATGTTTTTTATAATTATACTTTGATAAAAATAATTACGACTAATTGTGTACCACATAGGCGTCTAACAAATGAAGAGATTGATCGCATAAATGATTACATGATATCAATGAGCATCTTTTTTATCGAAACTATTTTTAACAGAGAGTAATTTTGTTCCAACAAATGAAGAGGTTGAACACATAAATGATTACACGGTATCGGTGCTAAATACTATGGGGGTATCATATTTCAGTTTAGATAATATATGTCAAGGTGAACTTTAATGTCATATTTTAGAATCATTATACACACCGAATATACTTCATTCCCTTAAGGTTTCATTTTTATGGCAATGATAGTAATCTAACAAATAAAACTATGAATATAGTATATAAAAAAGTAGTATTGAAAATATGAAAGTCCGTCTTAATTCAATCTTTGAACATTCTATAAATATGTTGTTTTAATAGCTATTTTTTCTATGGATAGGATTATGTTTGTTTAATTGTTTTATATATTTTATTTATGCTTTATTACATGTTAAATGTTTTAGGTTTTTTAAAGCTTACCTCGTGCATACACGGGTCATTCAACTAGTTATGTATACTTATTAATGCATGCGTAATTTCAAAATTACAATTCTTCCAACGTGTGTCGAAAGTATTATTATTATGATGATCGTTCATGCATCCTCTATACCTACTTTCAACTTTACATCTTGTTCACAAGACTTAAACTTAAAACCTTGGGAATTACCTTAAACACCACATAACCTACTCCTAATTTACATCATGTTCACGAGACTTGAAGTTAAGACCTTAGGGATTTCCATAAACACCGGATGCTGCTAAGCCAAGGGCCTTCGATAAAATTTTAACTTTTATAGTATTAGAGTTTGTAAATTTGAATTAGATTGTTGATTATTTGTGGTCATCCTAACATTCATTTTAGGGGATAAGATATATGTTTCTAGAAACACCTATCTTTGGTGTTTTTATACTCACAAACACTTTAAATGAGAGGTATATTAGTCATTTCAACACTTACTCATTTAAATGTTTGTAAATGGAAAAGCACATATCAAAAGTGTTTTTAGCTACACATATCTTTTTCATTTCATTTTATAGTACTATAATTTAAGTTGGTTTTATACACAAATGCTCATCACTTCCATATCATTTTAGGCATTCAAGAGTAATCGGTGTAGCAAGTAGTCGTGTACTTGTGTTCATGCCTGGGTAGCAGATAAAATGATTAACCGGCCTTTTTGGTTCAATATTCTGTTAAACTATTCTTTGTTAGTCTCAATTAACTACTCTTATAGCTAAAGAAATAAATTAGAATAAAAATGATCTTTAGGTTCGATTATTTAAGGTATTCAGACCCGGTTTAAATAAAGAACCTGAAAGGGGGCAGTCTAAATTTCTAATGATTCATGCCTGGTTAAAAAACCGGGTTTAAATGTTCATTTTTAAGCCCAGTCTTATATTTAAAAACAGAGTTTGTTTGTTTTCTTATAAGATCAAAATATTCACTTTTAAGTCATATTTTTTGAGAAATTAATCGGGCTGAATGTTAACCTTAATTTTTTTTATGCTTCTTGCTATCATTGGCTAACGATATTCAACCAAATTAACATAACAATTATACCATACCAAAACTACTCGCTAAGAAATAAAAACCAACTCAGTCAAATCAGTGAACCAAGATAATAATTCCGATTTAGTTGGCTTCGGGCAATTCAAGCCAGTTGTTTAACGAACTAATAAATATTTAATACACCATGTTCAAACTACAACCACGAGCTTGTGCTTATTTGTGATACAAAAATAGACTTAAATCTATTGGAAGATTTGGGGCACTCTAAACCTTATGCTTTAGACCCTATTTAATTTCTTAAAAAAAACCGAGCCATCATGTTTTTCAGATGAATGCAACATCTTTAATCCTTAGCATATATTAAAAGAAAATGCGTTATTATGTCATAATTTATTATTAGAAATTTTCACCAATCATCCCTATTCATTTCCTCAAATGGCTTACAAATGAGTTGTTTACTCAATCAGATGTCATTTTCAGAATATTATTTTATTAACACTTAAATATCTTAACAAAAGCATTTACTCAAATAGTTTAGTGGTTTTTCTCAGCGATTATCACTCTTTATTTCCTTAAATGACTTACGAATTAGTTGTTTTCCGCAAATGATATTTTTTAGGTGATTTAGCTTATTAACATTTAAATATCTTAACAAAAACATTTACTCAAATCATTTAGTAGATACATTTAACTATTTTCATGGTTATTTATGTAAACATGTATACCAAATAGATTAAATTAAAAAATTTAAATTTGATTATAAAGAGATTGTACAAAAAATTTGATAACAATGTTATATATATAAACTTCTAATTTCTAATAGATTTACCTCTTTTTTAAAAGATTTTATATCCATGTGTATGCTATACTTTTTAACCTTATAAATATTTAAAATTTATTTTAATCATCCTTAATATTTAATTATACATGAGGTGTTAAGCTATTCTATTTAAAAAGATTATATAAAAATCCAGCATATATAACTCTAATTAATGGGCTGTAGTATTAATTACATGTGAAAAATATGAAGTGTATTTTTCATATATAGAATATTATTTCTCTTATGAAAAACGTGAGTTTTTAAAATGTAGTAGTAAGTGTTTAATGAAAATAGAAAACCCCAAAAACGTTATTCGATTACACGCCTCACGTTTTTCTAAATTAGTAGTTTGGGAGATGATGAGTAAATTAGGGTGGGTTCATCCATCTTCAAATAGGAAAATTAAGCATGGATGTATATTTCATGTAACGCACGTGTTTCTTATGGTATTTCAAAATGCTTGTGAGTTTTCACTTGGGAAATTTCATTCTCACATGCATTTAGGCCCTGTTTGGTTCACTGTATTTCGTATGATTTCGTGGGAATGGAATTTCAAATATAGGAAAATGTTGTGTTTGGTTGGAAAAAAAGTAAAGGATTTTAAATGCTGGGATTTCTTTAAAATCCCTCAAATTCCCTTACTCAAGGGATTTTACAAATGCATCCACCCCTCATGGTATTTCAAAATGCTTTGTATGAAGGATTTTCCATTTTACCATTTTACCCTTAAATCTAACCTAAACAAAATCCTGCGAAATGCAAATCCTGCGAAATGCAAATCCTGTGAAAAAAATCTGCGAACCAAACGCCCCCTAAGTTTTATCTCTGTCTTCTTTCTCAAGAAAATGTTGAGAACGCTTGAAACATGGCACTACAGTGCATCGTTTCAAATTTTAATTTATACCCATGGTGAAATAATGCTAAAGATGTGACCTTCAATGCAGATTTATACAGAAAATTGGGTAAATTCTCCTGGACAAATGGAAGATAACTCATGGCAAGCTTTTATTGCTGTGCCTGAAGACAACTGGGTTGTTGCAAAGGCATGTTCAAGTCCTCTTTTACCATTTTAAAATTGAAAATCACTTTATGGTTGTGTGTGATAAGTTTTGATGTTTTCAGATTCCTTTAGCACATTATCTTCCAACATGGAGAGGAAATGTAATAGAGGCAGATATAGAAATGAATCCATCTAGAGTTGTTGGTATGTCTTTTTCTGTGAATGCTGAAGGTGGAGTCCCGGGAGCTCAAACTGGCCCAGGTGATTTTCGTTTGGAAATAGACTGGATCAAAGCCTTAAGAACACAGTGAAAGCTTTGGTTGTTTGTACGACGCCTCTGCTACTACTAATAATGTAATAATGTAGTGTCTGTGGATGTAAGTTTGATGATATATTAACTCTGGAAGTTCGTTATCAAGTAAAAATAGAAATAGAAAACAAGGGAGTATGAGGAGTTATTATTATGCAATAAACCAAGCCTGGATACGCTTCAGGCAAATTTTAGAACGCTTTGCCCCGCAAAGAGATGTAGTTTTGTTTGAGAATCCCCTTTTTTAAAACTGCAATTGAAAAGCTTTTGGAATTTGTAGAATTAGACATTGTAATGTGGATATTGCTTACGATTGCATCATGTTTTTAAGAAGTATAATAAAACACATATTAAATTCTTTTATAGTAGTATTTTCATATGCGAATGCTACTTACTATATTTGTTCAAACATAAACAAAGTATCGGTTCATATAAGAACAGATATGGAACAAAAATCACAAGCAAAACTCGAATCTAATAAGATATGAAATGCAAGTCTTTTTTTATTTAATATCAATCAATGTTACTACTATTGCTATTGCTATTGGTAATTATCTTTTCAAATAAAGGGATTACTTTAAGAATGAAAAGCGTCTCGGATTAGATTCTCATAGAGTCAAGCCTCGATTGTCGTCAATTTTGTATATATATTATAATTATAAAAATTAAAAAAAAACATTAATTATATATTTATAACGTAGTTTATCAATCTTTTTCTTCGCTTTCGTTATATCCAACCATCATTTTAACTGAATAACTATATACATTCAGCTTATATGGTTCAAGTACCATTGATACGTCTAAAAACATGGCTTATGACGGGTAAGACACGTCAAACTTAGTCTTAGAGTATAACAAGTCTCGCATCCAAGCCTTAAATGTTAAACAAAACGAAGACGGAACGTTGATTAAACAATTACATGATTGAATTTTAGAAAGAAAAAGAAGCAGCTGTGAATGATATAAAATATGGTCACCTCTCCTTTATATATATAGTGATATACAATTCTGGATTTAGATCTCTCATTCTCTCTCAATCGGGTCCCACTTTCGCAAATTCTAACCGTCCATCTCTCCCAATCCCCATTTGCTTTTACCCCAAATTAAAAAAAAAAAAAAACAAAAGATTAAACAAAAATATCATAAAAAGCTTCTGCAAGTAGTCGTGTATTTATAGCTTCTCGAGGGTTCTTTCGGAGTAGCATCAGCCACATAATGTATCAGATTTTATAACAAATCCCTAATCCTCTTGTTGTTCTGTTAATTCTTTAAACAAGTAAAATTTTACGGGAAAAAAGCCCTTTGAGTTCAAGTATCCTTTTCATCTGGGGTTTGAAACTTAATCCATTATGGGTAGCAATGGAGCAAAAAGTAGCGATTTTTACCAAATTTTGGGTTTGAACAAGGAATGCACTGACGCGGAGCTCAAGAACGCTTATAAGAAGCTTGCACTGGTCAGAATTCTTGAATTACTCTCTTTTTTTTAATGCCAAATTTGATTTATTGAATAACTTGTGTTTGTTTATGTGGCGGTAGAAATGGCACCCTGATCGTTGCTTGGCCCCCGGCAACCCCAACTACGTCGAAGAGGCTAAGAACAAGTTTCAGGCCATACAACAAGCCTACACCGGTACATTCTTCTAGTCTCGCTATTGCAATTTTTGTGAGATCAAATCTCGAATTCATTCAAGATTTGGACTTTTTTGTGAATTCTATCGGTTGGGTTAACGATTTGCTGACCAGCTCCCTCTGTTTTCTGTATCCTAGTACTTTCCGATGAGAATAAAAGATTCCTGTACGATGTAGGAGCTTATGACAGCGATCATGACGAAGATGTAAACTCTTCTTCTTCTTCTTCTTTTTTTCATTCTTGTAACATTAATTTGGTTAAAGGAGTTGGTTGGTGTTCTGGTTTATGAGACTTGTAAAAGTTGGAAGATTTAACAAAATTTTGAGCTTTGGCTTATTTATTTATTAATAATTAGGGTACTATAGTATGGTATGAATGAAAGTGACCCCACAGCCATTCACCTTTTTGTGATCAAGCCTCTAGATTACTGGGTCAAGATTGGCCCATGAAGTTGCTAAACTTACTTGGACTACTGTTGTGGATAACAAGAAATTAAATGCTCATTTGTGTCCCATAAGTATCTCACTTTTAATCTAACGTAAGTCAGTCAAACTTAGTACTACTTTTCATTCCTGGAACCGGAGAATAATATTGTGGATTATGAATCAAGAAATGCCCATTCTTGAATTTGTTGCTATACTTTATATGTAAACCCTTCATTTTTACTACAACTTTATAACTGAAGCTGATTAGTTGAATATTGAAAGCAGGGGATGGCTGACTTCATGAGCGAAATGGCTGTGTTGATGAGTCAAAACAAACCCAATGTAAGCTCAGTTCTTTTAATTTAGAAATCATGCATATTCATATTGGTCTCCTATAATACCATTCATCGTTATCAAGTCAAATCATATATTGCTGTAATCTACAAACTCATAGATGCACGAGCCTGTGCCAAAACTTTATGTTAGACGTTCATTTCGCCCAATTTTGGTATATATGTGTGAGTGTGTGTACTTCTAGGCATTATATCATTGTGAGGCTCTCTAGATGTTGAATAGGACATTTTGTGTAGCTTTATTTTTATAAACAAACTAGGCTCCCAAAATATGTCAAGTGGCCCAATTGGTTCATGAGCATCCAGACAATTTTTTGAGTCTAATTCTTCTAGTAGCCACTCTTTCATGTTAATGGCCATGGGATGGGACCCTCATTAACTTGGTTTTGTCCAACGATTGTCTCTTGGTGGCGCGTTTGGTATCATTTCATGTCACGTCTCGTGTTTTAGTTTTCGACAATTTAAACAAACGTATATAACATTTAAATCATCTAGTGTAATTAACTGCACGGATCATAGTTGCAATTTACGCCTTTTCTTTTTTTTAAGTCTTTTAACATTTACACAATTTTCCCTATGTTTTAGTTTTGCTACATGTAAGATATATACAGTTAATAACACATACCATTTTCCCATAAATCATAGTAGCAATTAAGCTATCTAAAAGCATAATCATGGTTTTCACAGGGAAACGGAGAGAGTTTTGAGGAACTACAGGACATGTTTGAGGAGTTGTTTGGAAGCGATATTGAGTCGGGAAGCTCAACCTCTTATTCGTCTTCTTTATTCTCGAGTTTTGGTGAAAGCTCGAGCTCTACCTCTTCTATGTCAAGTACCAACATTGAAGACCCTTCATGTTTTGATTCTCGTTTTCCAGGATTTTCACTAGGGGTTAGTTCGTACATCATTCCTCTTATGTTCACTGTTTACTAAACGGTAAACACGTTATTATAGATTGAGATTGAGATTCTTTCAATTAAGAATGGGTTCTTTTTGTATCCCCCTCTAACACAACAAGTTATACAGTAACCCAACTTGAGAGAATCTCAATACCTTTGTTGCATTCTCGTAATATTTTTTTATGAATTTTACTGTATCTGAAGACAGACGGAAGATACAAGGAGAGAAGCAGTAGGAGGAAGGGGGGACGTGCCTAATGCCGTCAATCCGCCACAAGATTTCATTGTTTCTAGGTGCTTCAAATTTGATTTGTAGTTGTCAACTTAAATGTACCAAAATCATCAAGAGGCTCATGTAAGAAAATGTTTTTTTTTTCTTTTTGTTGAACTAATGCCAAAAGTGACACATTTTTGGTGTGTTGTTTGTATGAATATAGTATATTATGCTATTATTATTGTTGATGTGATAGAGACAATTTGCAACTTGAAAAAATGAATGAGCAAGTTGAGAAGAAAGTTCATCACAAGTTGAAATAAAATAAAATAAATTAAATGTTTAGGGAAAAAAATCTCTCTTGGAATGAATAGGAATTTAAGAAAGAGGCAAAAAGGGGACCATTAACTTTTTGAAACTAAAGCATTATTACTCTCAACTTGCATAACCTTTTTATATTTATTTATGTTTAATTTGCCCATTAACTTTAAAAGTCGACTTCATCCATCGCGACTTTCTTAGTATTTTGGGTTATTTGTTTTGAAAATCGTTGTCTTTTTTATATTAAAAATGTTTTTTTTATCGACTAAATATACATATTCTAATCGTACTCTTAAATTTACATTATATTTTATTCAACTTAACTATTGTTGGATTTTGATGATGCTGTCATGTCCAACCCCAAAAGAAGTGCCAACTATCCGAACTTTCTTTTTTTAAATTATTATTCTCTAGCGCATTTAACAAATTTGATTTTTAATAAATGTAATACAATCATCAACAAAATTTAATCTATTCAAATTTCATGATAATTTTATTTAAATCGTTATATATAAATGAAACGACTTTCTTCACCAAAGTGTCAAAAAGAAGTGTCAACTATTAATCTTCTAATTTTTATTATGTTATATATTAATAAAATTGTAATATAAATTATATTAATAATAAAATTATAAAAATATAAATGGTTCGTGATCGGGTAATTGGGCGGGCATTGACTAAAACTATAACCGTCCCAAACCCGCTAATTTTTATGAAAGAAATTCCATACTCGGTCCTATAACCATTTAGCAATCCCAAAACCCGTCCCAAAAGTTTCAGGTTCGTGTATTCCCGTCGGGATCAAGCATTTTTGCCATCCTTTATACAAATTAAAAATCTTCCAATATAAATAAAATACTAACAAGCATCAAATTATTGAACGATCTTAACCATTTATTTAATAAAATGAATTTAATTGTTCAATCTTGACCATTCATTTAATGAAAAATTTTGAATCCCAAACTTTAAAACATCATATTTACCTACCACAGTTTACAAATATTATATATCTCTTTAAAATATTTTATAATATATATTTAAAACTTTAAAATATCATATTTAACCAAATTCTTAATATATATCATTAAAATATTTTATAATATATATTTAAATTATTTTATAATTATAACAAATAAAGACTTGATTTTATCACCCTAATAGTAATAATAACGATAGACGGTTTGTACAAGAAATATATTCATGTCTCTTCGTATCATCAATCATGATATCATGTTTCTGCCGTCACGTCTACCATCAACCTCGTGTCGACACTTACACCGCCGATGTGGGTGTTGACGTTGTCTATCATCATTTTTTAAAATGCTAATTTGTTTCATGTTATATAATTATTTACTATTTTTTATAATTTCTAATATTTATCATTTTTTAAAATTAATACGTATATCACATTGCTATCAAAATGTAGTTATTTATTAAATAAGAGCATGGGTGTACCATGCTTGGGCACCCCATACTTCAAGTCATCTCAGTGTCACATCAATGTTATATCAGCATAACCTACTTCATGTTCTAGCCATGCTTAAACCCCAATACTATCCACGCTTCGCACATTTCAATCTTTTTTTATTTTTAAATTAAATATATATTATTTTATTTAACTTTTAATATTATGAAATTTAATAAAAAATTATAAAATTAGATTGCAAATTTATATATATTGCGAAAAAATAAAAAAAATAAGATTAATAACTAGTTTTTATTAAAATAAAAAAAGAGTACATAAAAAAATTACAACTAATAAAAAAGACATCAACGATTTATTTTTTAATCCATATTTTTTTCGAATCGCATTTTTTCTGGAATAATCTCGAGATCCTCGCCTTCCAAACTTTCATCGGATTATTTTAAAAATTGTGACGCTTTTCGTAATTCTTTTTCTTCTCGTAAACGCAGCTTCCGTTCATTTTACTCAAGAAGCCTCGCGTTGTACTCGTCCCTTGAACTTCGGAAGCCGCCGAGATCCTTGAGTAATTGGTTAAATTCTTCCAATGTAACACCGGACGAGGTCGAAGAAACCGCTCGTTTTCCTTTCTTTTTCCAACCGGGCGTGCTGGTTCAACAAATTCCACCTCGTTTTCGTTGTCGGTTTCTTCGTCGAGGGGATGTGCTTATGTGTCCAAGAAAGTGTTAGTGTCGGACGCTCTGGTTCTTTTGCTTGAACCATACGACGGCGGTGGAGGAACAGTTGCCCATGTTGGGAAAGCTGGAAGGATGTCCCATGCGTATTCAAGGACAAAGTTGGTGTTATAAATCTTCCTATATTGTATATTGGCGTTTTTCTTGATGTCCGCGTCACTTTGTCCACTTTTGCAGCTCATCAACAAATTGTTGTAGATCATGTTAAAGGCGCCCACTTGCTTGTTCAATGTTTTCCATTTAGAGTTGAGTTGGTGGTTCCTGTAGTGAGTTTTTCACGTTTCTTTGTGGAAGTAATCCACAACACGGTTCCTAAAGTGTTTTTTTGCGAGTTTCCGACTTGGTTGTCTTCGGAAACATCGACCCACCCCTTTGCCAAAGCCACCTCCTCCTCGGGAGTCCATTTGGTGTTGGGTTCACGTCCTTTTTTCCCATTTCCTTGCATCGCAATCGGACGCGTGATGGTGTTGGGAAGGACTTGGGTCTCGGTTTGGGTCTCCGGTATGGCGTCGAGACTGGGCTGGGTGTCGGGAAGGGGTTGGGTCTCGAGAACGGATAGAGGCTTATACCTAAACTCGTTGTAGGCAACTTGGTTGAAAAAATTAGGATTTTGGGTAGGTGGCTGATTGTAGCCCATATTGTATTGAGGGCTAGGGAGGTTGAAGAGTTGCGGTGTAGCAAACATCGGATTGGGTACGTACATGGGCGGTGGCGTGTCGAGTCAAAAGACAGAGTTGGTTGACGATTTTTTGATCGAGATGAGTTTGGGGTGTTTGAAGAGGACTCCATTTGAAGTGAAAATGTAGAGAAAATAGAAGTTGTATAAAGTTTGTAAAGAGAACAGGTAGAAATTTATGGTGTAAAATGATTAAAAGTGAAGTGTGTATATAAATAGTGGGTAATTTTTATTTTTTTTATATTTGAAACGGTTAAAATAAACGTTGGAATGTAAATGAAGGAGTAAATGACTTTCTCACATCTTGGTGCTATCGGCATTCAAACGCCGACCAATTCAAAAAATTATCGGTACCGAAGACACTGGGGTGGTGTGCCACTTCGGTACCGAGTGCCATCTCACTTTCGCCGGGCTATGCCGCACCCACACCCATCGCTCTAACTAATGTTTTTATTTTAGGGGAAAGAGCAACAATCTTATTTGATGCGAAGACAAACGAAATAACGGAAGTCACATATGAATCCTTCCACTTTTTTACTAATAAATAAATCTCTTAATTCTCCCTTGCAAACATCAATCATTTCCCCTTTTATTTTATTTTTTCTAAAGTTGTCTAGATAATAGTAATCTTATTCTTGTTCTCTATTAAACAGCAATGAATATCTTCCGATATAAATAAAAGATTAATTAGAAAAAAAATTATTAGACAATCTAAACCCTTTATTAAATAAAAGATTTAATCTTGATCGTTTATTTGCCTCAAATTAAAAAATCAATTTTGACTTTTTAAAGTCAAAGTATTTTAAATTTTATCCTACTAAATTAATCCAAATGTCAATTTTAGAGATAGATCTATAGATTTTACTTATCTATACTT
>JAUEJL010132353.1:0-11215 GCA_032274825.1 Drosophyllum lusitanicum | reverse complement strand
TTGGCGTGTGACCCAATAGGCCCGTGCCTCATCGGCAGTGATCCAATATACGTGTATCAGTGGGCATATATCCAACACACACATGCCAAAGACATAATAGATGTCGATGGATCCGACAAGGATCTAGAAGTTGCAAAATTGTTGCAATCGGTAAAATGGTTACCAGCCTAAATAGCTTTGCTTTGTGATCCGTGGCAAACCCGTCATAAGGCAATGTGAAATATGGTTTCTAGCCTTGTTTAAATAATTGGCTTTGATAAACTATTTGGGTAATGACTTTCACAAGGATTGTATCAAGATTAACTAAAACGTGTACTCTAAATTGTATAGGGCAAACGTTAACAATACAACACCTAATTTATCACTCTGTTCGTTCCTAGAGAAGGAGAAACTCGTAGGAGTGAACTTTGTTGATTGGCATCAGCAATTTCGAATTGTCCTTCGCCATGACTCAAAGTTGCACATTCTTGAGTAACCCCTTCTGGAGCCACCTGCTATCAACACGAGTTGGGCCACTAGATATGCTTTTGAAAAGTGTGTCAAAGATACAAATGAGGTTTCGTGTCTCATGTTGTCGACCATGAGCGTCAAGCTACGAAAGCGGTTTGAGCAAATGATTGCGTACAATATGATTAACCTACTTAAGGACATGTTCCAAGAGTAGGTTAGGCAGGAACTCTATGAATGTGTCAAGGCCCTTGTTGGTTGTCGGATGCAGGAAGGCGGTAAAGTTAGTGTTCATGTCCTTCGGATGAAGGCATACATTGACCAAATTGAGAGGCTAGGTTTTCCCATTGAGAAGGAGCTTGCGGTGAATATGATTCTTCAATCCCTGCCCTCGTCTTATAATGAGTTTGTTAAAAACTATCATATGCACAAAATGGTGGAATCCTTAATGGAGTTGCACGGCATGTTGAAGACGTTCAAATCTAACATGGCCAAATGCAAGCTCACCTCGTCCATCCCCACCAATACTTTTAAGGAACGTGGAACCAAGAAGAAGAAACTGACCTCACATGGGAAGTTTGGTTTTACCAAGTCTCCCCTAATTGTGGAGTTAGAGGGCAAACATCATGCGCCTCAAAACATGACTCCTCAAGGGGTAGTTTGCTACTTCTGCGGTAATGTTAGAAATTGGCACCGCCACGCCTATCCTAAGTGCCTGGAGGAGATGAGATTGCTCAAGAGGAAAAGAGATAGCTCCTCATCTTTAGGTACATTCATGATTATCTCCATCCTCTTCTACTTCTTAAGCTGGGTTTTTGAAATGCTGGCTATGGCACTCACATTTGTTAACAAAATGGTTTGTTACAAAGTGTAGGTGTTAAACAGAAGTAAGAGGATGAGGCATGGAGAGCTAGACCTCAAGTTGAGAAACTTAGATGTTGTCTCGATTGAGAGGGTTGGGAGTTTAGATCTCGCCATTCTGTCTAGCTATTTTGTTACTTTATTAGATATATATTATTTGCCCTGCGTGGCGAGAGAAATAATATGTCTATTATGTCTTGGTTGACGATGGATATTACTTTGCATTTAATATATATTTGTAGAAATTTAATTCAAAGTTTATCCGTGTCGTGACATTTATAAGCTTTTGCTTAAAGGTAACAAAATAATCATGACTGATATGTTTGAGTCCAAAAATGGTTTGGATAAGTTACCCTCATGGTAAGGTCAATTTAGTCATATAAATAAGACTTGCATCACCAAGGTCCATGTGGTTTGGAATCTTGGATACATTTGATACTTGATCAAATGTCGAGTGTGAGAATTGTTTATTAGGCTAAATAAATTGAACATCCTTCACCGGCGTAAGTGAGAGGATTGAAAGCTTGTTGAATTTATTTCACACTTCTGTGTGTAGTTCGTTCAAGCAATCCATAGGGATAACTACATATGTTTCGTTGCCTTTACAGATGGTGGTAGTAGGAATGGGTATGTTTGAAACTTTTGAGGTGTTCAAGACTTACCATAACGAGGTATGTGGTCAATGGGGAAAGAGGTTAAGATACATAAATCTTGTAGAGATGTTAAGTACCTTAATTTATGAATTGTGTAACCATCATAAGAATTATGAGATTCGTCTTAGAATTCCCTCCTCCTAGGATACATTGACGTGTGGGGTCGTATAGTGAAGGAGCCAGACATTCTTGGATATATTTCGGTCTTGGTGGGTTGCAAGTTCATACCCAAGTTTTGGGAACACTTCAAAGTAGCGGGCAATGTTCTAAATATAGAACCAACAAAGATGGTCTAGTAAGCATCTTAGGAGATATGACTAGAAAGAGTGTCTTTGCTTGTCTATCTTAAAGTCTAGATTGTCCAGCCCACCTGTAGACGTGAGGTGGAGGATCTAGAGGTGCTGCTCCATTAGGCATTTTGCTGAGAGCATGAGATATATTTGTTTCATAAACTTTTGAGGACAAGTTTTTGTTACTCAATGGCAAGTGGAAACGTGATATTTGTGGGAGCCAGTGGGAGTAAAGTAGGCCTTGAGTGGTAGAACCTAATGTTGCCACTAGCATTCAATCCGTAATGATTGGAACTCAACACAGCGATGCAGGAGTACCTCGCATAATGCCATCACTCTCCCTATATCTAATAGGAGTCGTCTTAAGACCAGATAGATATATATTTTATATCTAGAGGAAGACGACTCAATCATGGGTTTTGTTGAATTCATGAACTATCGAAAGTGGTCCTTGAGTCTGCTAGAAGGAGAGAGGTGATGAGAATGGGATGCAATCCATGTCGAATATCCAAGTGTTGGGCTTGGTTGATCTAACACCTTGGTGTAAACCTAAGGGGTGTATGTGGATCTTTGAGGATGAAGACCAGCATGGATAAAGTTGTGGACAACTTCAAATACCGACTAGTGGTAAAATGTTCCGTTTTGATTTACCATGAGGATGGTATCATAAGGAATTTTTCCTGGTGGTTATGTTGAAGACTACTCGGATACTGATGGACTATCAATGCCTTTTCATGGCTATGGAGGTATGGCAGCTGAATGTAAAGACCGTATTCCTTCATAGGAACTTTGATGAAGTGTTTTAACACTCTCCGAGAGTCTTGTACATTGAAAGTATCATCGTGACGTCTACAAGCCCAAGAAGCCCATTTGTGGACTTAAATAAGCATCTCAAGGTTGGAATCTTCACTTTAATTAGAAAATCATGGGTTTGAGTTTTGAGAAGTGAAGATGAAACGAAACATAGATTAATGCAGAGCTAGTGGGAGCGTTTGTATTCCTAGCATTGTGTATCTATGATATACATCTTATTGAAGACAATGTCCTAACATAGCAGGTTTGAAACCGGGTTTAGGAGTTGCTGCTTCGTAAGAAAATTTAGGAGATACAAAGCGTAAGTTGTGGAGTTCAAGAAATATTGAAATATGTTCTTGATGTTCGGTGGTGACAAGAAGCTTAGAGTAAATTGTTGCTCTAAGTGGAGTTGTTGTTGTTTTGTTGTCAACTAGAATGATTCTTTAAGCATCATTGACTCTATTGGGTTCTTTTGAGACAATGAGAGTATGATGGATTATATACACGAACCATTGTTTTGCGCATCATGACCCTATTAGGATCTTTTGAGACAATGAGGGTACGATGGCTCATAGACGAGAACTATTGTTCGAAGCACCGTTGACTCTATTGGGTTCTTTGAAACAATGAGAGTACGAGGGCTTAGATAAAGCACCATGATCTCGCCGACGCACACTTTTTAAGTGATTAGTCGAGAGTAGAGATATGGTGATTGTAAGAGTATGCACGGATGTCACTTTCTGAATCCGTTTACTAAGCTATAGTCGCAAGCTAGTGATAATCTTCATGCTAGGATTGCATGCACTTCGTTTACAAGTGGCTTTGGCTTGAGTTTGTTTTAGGTGAATTTGGTATTTTTATGTTGGGAACATTAAGCAATATTGTGCTTATGGTTTTATCGATTATCAAATGGACATTTGGTAGTACGCGTGTAGCGGATACTTTCATTAGCCTTTATTGTGTTCCAACTTAGTATGTTTAACTGCTTCCTTGAATAACATGGTTATTCTAAATTCTCCACAGTCAACCATTCTTCATTGGGAAGGAAGAAGTGAATTAAAACTGAGGTAAGTAGTTGGTAAAGGTATTCATGTTGGATTGAATACATGGTTACGCAACACTTATCCTGTACTTGATAATGGATAAAGTGACTATAGGACCCGCACCTGAGTTTACTTAAGGATATGATCACAAGTAAATAAGGATGGTAATATCGTTTATCCTTACACCGTAGATATATGTGATCTCTGAGTATTGGCTCGTTTTGCTTTGATCGCTTTCTAACGCAGTTCCTAACTGGTTGCTATAAGGGGAGTTTTCAATTAAAATTTTTCTACTACAAAGAGATGATGTAGTTAAAGGAATTTGTTCCTCTTTTAGAGATATATCCATGGGCCCCTCATTGACTGAGTGCTGACATCGAATGCATGGCCATGCTCGCGTTGAATTGATAATGGATCAACTTGGCAACTTGTTTTTGTTGTTCACCATCGGTCTTGATCAAGTAACATAATCGTGGATGATCTAGAGGTTGGCGATGTTCCATGCCTCGCATTCACATCGGATATCGCAAACAAAAGGATGAATGATCACTTATGTGTAGGACCATTCATTTCAAGTTGGTAATTGTCATGGATGAAGTACCCTATGCTGACTTGGGGACATAGATGCCTTGCTAGACGCCACTCTATGTGGATGTTACCTTTCGTGTGTGTGTCATGTGCAAGTGGGAGTCTATTGAGATATGCCCACTGACACACACGAGTTGGTACCATTGCCGATGAGGCATAGGCCTATTGGGTCACACGCCAAGTATTGATTCCGGCAACACCTTTGAACGATGGAGAGAAAAAAAAGCCAAAAGATGGTGTTTGTGGGCCGGGTATGATCGTGCCTGATTGAAGTACGTGCATGCCTAACGGCCGGATACAGTCCCAAGTCTGGCGTGAATTGGGAGTAGCATTTAGGGCTGGCACGTATCTCAAGTGTAAGGATAAACGATATTATCATCCTAAATTACTCGTGACCAAGTCCAGCATGATTTGGGCGTTCCTAATGGAGGTACGGCCGTACCTAGTGCTAAGGCACAAGCACAAGTCGGGCGTGACTTGGGTGTGCCCAGTTTGGCTGGCACGGGCATGCCTTGTGGAGCACGATTGTGCCTGGCGCTGTAACAGCCACTATATTTAGTCTTTTAAGACTAGATTAATTTTCTAATGATGACCATTAATCCTTGGACGGTTATAGACATTTCTAGGCTTCACTTTGGAGTCTTTATAAGGTCCAACATGTCTTTGGTACTACGGTTAGCTTGTTGGTTAATCATATAACATATATCTCTGTCAATACACACTTGGAAGATAGTCTTGGTACATTTGATCTTCAAGTGGTGTTAGTTCTATATAGTGGTGTTCTTGGAGGTGTCCAAGTACTCTAGCAAGTGGGAGTTTGATGAGCTTGATATGGATACCGGTAGAGGGATACTGCCTTGTGTCCTCGCAACCACTATCTTCAACATAGACAAGAAGGATAGTTAGCATCTTCTTTGGTGGAACTTCTTCCCTTGTTCCTTTGATTTAGTTGCATTGTTTCATGTTTAGAGTTTGGTCCGTTGGATGTGCGTATTGGTGGGCATTTTAGAAAATTTGTTTTATCCGTTTTTAGCTTCCGTTGCGTTTCTAGACTCCACCAATACCCAACAAAAATTACAAGTCTTATCTTAACAACAAATGTTAAGATAATTTCTAGTCTATTACAAATAAAAGTTTTGTTAACACCAAATCTTATATGTTTCAATAAGATGGTTTGATTCTTGAATTGAAATGGTTATCTCCAAATAGAAAGATTGTGGGATTGTTTCACAATTACACCTACTTATACACCACAATGGAATGGTGTCACTAAACGTAAGAATCGTCTTTGTTGGACAGGGTACGTTCAATGATGTGTAATTCTTCACCTTATATGTAATTTTGGGGGCACGCGCTTAAGACAACGGCGTTCACGCTGAACAGGGAGCCAACTAAATCGGTAAAAAAGACACCATTTGGAATCTAGACCGGTAAAAAGAAAAGATTGTCTTTTATAAGGATTTGGGGTTGGGATGTGTATGTGAAGCATTCATTCTCATATAAACACAAACCCAAATCTCATAAGTGTTTGAACATGTGGGGTGCACAAACACAGCGGAAGCAACAAAAAGAACGAACACAAGCACAAAACCCACAACATGTTCCAATGATGGAAAACACTACAAAACCAAATTGCAACTGAAACAAGAAGAAGGAGTAGAAAATATACCTCCCAAGGAACTGGAAATCGAGCTCTTCAAAAGGATTAGGATGAACATGAGGAAACATGTGGCTTCCTCCTCCATTGCTACTCCACACCAAGGTGGGCTTAATCCCCAAATGCTAGTATGCCATCAAGGGGACGTCCATCATGACTCCAGCATCTAGTACAGCCAAAGTAGTATCTCCTCTTGTGTCATGAACACTCACCACACTCAAGAACTCACTAACTTAGTGTATATGGTGTCTTCATTCTTTGGTACCAAGAGAGAATATGGAGTAGAAAGAGTTGTGACATGTTACATTACTAGTTCCAGCCTTGAAACTGGCCTCTAAACCCCTCCAGGGTCGTCCAAAAAGCTTGAATGTGATTAGACCATCAAATGGTCCAATAAAATACAAGTGTCACTTGAGCAACCCTCTTCACGACCCCTCACGGGCTCTCACGGGCAGTGAGGCCTAAATGCGCCATGAGGGGACCTAGAGCCGCACGAGCCGTGCCGCCGAATGGAGGATTCGGGAGAGCATCTCTCTTCACCACCCCTCATGACCTCGTCACGAGCCATGAAGCCCAAGAGCATCATAACTCATGGCGGCCATCGAGTAAACATAAGGGCAGCATGCTTCACGACCCGTATAGCACCCTTCACGTTCATGAAGCCCATAATCAAAACACTTTTGGTTCTTTGACCTTCTCCTTCCGCATAGAGCTATGGCGATCAATCCTTGGCGTGTGACCCAATCGGCTCGCATTTCATCAGCAGTGATACCGGCATACGTGTGTCGGTGAGCAGATTCCAACAAACTCCCATTTGCACATGACAAACCGTACCTATGTGCATTACAGACAAGGACCGGCCACTAGCAAGTCATCCTTGCCCCCAAGTCAACACGAGGTATGTAATCCCTGAGAAGTACCTAATCACAATCCAAACGGGTTTGATAAGATCCTACAAATAAGTGATCAATCATCTTATTGTTCGCGATATCCGGGTGAAAATGAGACATGCTACAAAGTCATTCTCCGATCGTTCACGATTATGTTTCTCGATCGAGATTGGTGGTGACCAAAATATGCAAGTTGCAACTCATCAACTATCATTGCAAGCTTGAGCACGGCCGTGCAATTTAAAGTCAGCGCCCAATCATCGAGGGGCCCAGGGATATCTCTCTAAACAAAGGAACAAATTCTTTCGACTACATTGCCCCATTACATCGGCAATACTTTGCTCAAAAGATCACTTTATAACAACCAGTTACGGACTGCGTTTGAAAGCAATTGCAACAAACCAGACCAATGTCGTGGAAACGCAAGAATCTCCTGTCTGCGGACGAAATGACATTATCATCCTGAGTTACTCTTGACATGTACCATGAAGTAAACTCTGGTGTGGGTCGTCCAGTCACTTGAAATTCTTTTCAAGTACAGGCAAAGTGTTGGTTCTCTTGTATCCAATCACCATTGAATACACAACCAACCCCTTCCATCAGTATTCGTTCAAACTTCCTTCCGATGAAGAGTGACTGACTATGGACATTTAGAATGTAAAACATTCAGGGAAGTGATAAACATGCTAAGATGAAACACAATAAAGGAAACTGAGAGTACCCGCTACACGCGTATTAACACATCTCCAATTGATAATCGATACTAACAGAAGCATAATGTTGCTTAATGTTCCCAAAACCAGCATATCAAAATTTTAACTAAACTTGCAAGCACTAGTATGAGAATCATCACTAGTCTACAACTATAGCTTAGCAAAACAGATCTGCCACAATGCCATCCATGTGTATTGTTTAGACGACCACATCTCTACCTCAACCAATCGCTAATGAAGTGTGCGTTGGTGAGATCATGGTCCTTTGTCAAGCCATCGCACCTTCATTGATTGAATAGAACCTAATAAAGTTAATGATGCTTGAGATTAAGGTTCTCGTGCAAAAGCCATCGTACCCTCATTTTCTCATAAGATCCTAATAGAGTCAGTGATGCTTTGGTAAGCGTACATATTAACAGTACCATATTTAGTAGGATCACGAACCCCGATAAGGATCGGCAGTTATCCTTAGAAGTACAGAAGCTAGCACTAGAGTAACAATTTACTCTAAGATCTTTCTTACTTTAAATCAATAAGAACATATCTCAATATTTCTTAAACTCCTTTCACTGTTTTTTGTATATCCTATAATCATTATGGACGCATAATTCTTGATTCAAGCTTTTCCAAGAGAAATCACGACATTATCTCCAATACAATGTATGTACAAGACACATAAGAATAGGATTACAAAATGCTCCCACTAGCCCTGACATTCATCCATGTTTCATCCTTGCTATTTGAAAACTCAATATTTCTTGAACTCTTCATATCAAAATAAAGATTCTAACATTGAGTTGTACATGTAAGTCCATAAGTGGACTACTTAGAGTTTGTAGACTTCATAAGGATACATTTGGTAGTAAAAGACCTTCGGAAAATATTGTGAGCATTTCCTCGGATAAATTCCTATTAAGGAATGTGGTCATTACATCCATCTTTCATAGCCTGAAAGGTACTTATAGATACAAGTATCCGTGTGTACTTCAACATAACCACGAGGAGAATGTTTATAGATGATACCTTCCTCATGGTCAATCATCATGAAACCATCATCTAGAAACCATTCCTACTAGTCGATATTTGAAGGTGTCTACAAACTTTTTCATGCTGGTCTATCTCTCCGAAGAACCAAATACACCTTGCGGGTTTACACCCAGGTGTTGGATCAACCAAGTCCTATACTTGGATATCCGACATGGATAGCATCTAATTTTTATTGCCTCTTTCCTCCTAGCGGACTATTAGCCAACTATGCTTTCTGATAGTTGATGCATTCATCATGAATAATCATAAAGTTGTCTTCCTCAGATATAAAAAATTATATCTTTCTGGTCTTATGACAACTTCTACTAAGAAGTAATGATTTTATGCCAGGTTCTTTAGCAATGCCATGTTGAGTTTCAATCATCTCTGATTGAGTGCTAGTGTCAACATCAGGTTCTTTCCATTTAAGGCATACTTTACTCTCACTAGCATCCATGGATATTAGTTTCTAAAGAAACTTTTCCTTTGAGCAACTTACATCATGTTCTCTCAAGGTTTGTCAAAACAAATATCCCATGGTCTTAGTAGACTACCTAATGGAGTAACACCTCTAGATCATGGGTTCCTCCACCTCACGTTTAAACGTAGGCCGGATAATCCAGACTTTGGGATAGACAAACAAGGATCCTCCTTTTGTCACATCCTCTAAGGTGCATACTTGACCGTTTTTGTTGTTTACAAGATTTAGAACTTTTACCCACCATTACTAAAAAATGTCCCAAATTTTGGGTATCAAGGTGCAACCTATCATTTATCGAACCATATCAAAATGTTCAGTTCCTCCACCAGATGACCCCATATAACAATGTGTATTGGGAGGAATGAATTGTGGGACAATCCCATAATTCTTATGATAGTCACTAAATTCAAAACTAAGGCACTCAACATCTCAACTAGATTCGAGTATCATAGTTATATTGCCCTCTTTCTCATGTACCTTGTTATGGTGAGTTTTTGAACACCTCTAATGTTTCAAAAACTAGTCCAATAAAAATAGACATACCATCCCTTCTACCATCATAGGTAAAGGTAGCAAAGTATCTAAAGTTACTCCTTATTGTTTGCTTGAACAGTCAACATACTAAAAGTGTGAACGATATTCAACAAGGTTTCAATCCTCTCACAGACTCAAAGTAATATCCAATGTGAACAAAGGCATATTAGATATAATGTTTCTTGCCTCACATGGCGTAAAACAAACATCCAATAAAGTAATAAAATAGCTGGAAGGAAAGGCAACATACAAACATCCAATCCTCTCAATATGACAACAACTATGTTTCCGATTTTGAATTCCAGCTCTCCATGCCTCATCTGCCTACTTCCTTTTAATATCTTCACTTTGTAACAAACAAATTTGTGACAGACGTGAATATTCCTGAAGTCAGGGAGCTAATTTATGAAGTCAGGAAGCTAATTACTCTTACTCATAAGCGATTTTAGCTCTTCCAGGTACATAGGGCAGGCGTGGTGGCGCCAATTTCCAATCTCTCCTTAGAAGTAGCAAATTACCATTTGTGGAGTCTTATCTTGAGGCACAATCTCATTCCCCTCTGAGGTCAATTTTGAGGTCAATTTATCCTTCTCGGTTTCTTGTTCCTTTAAAGTGTTAGCGGGAGTTAGTGAGGCGAGTGATACTTTGGCCATGTCAGACTTAGCAGTCCACATCATGCCATAATGCTCTATTAAGAACTTCACCATATTGTGCATGTGATAGTTCATAATAAAATAATTACATCATGTGGGAAGGGACTTTGGAGAATTACATTCACCACAAGCTCCCTCCCTATGGGGAATCCATGCCTCTCCATTAGGTCCACGTACGCCTCCATCTCAAGGACATGGACACTAACATTCCCGCCTTCCTACATCCTTCAACCGATCAAGGCCTTGATACACTTTTACATGCATCTATATATAGTGGCCTAGGTTGCGTTGGTAGCAGTTGGCTCTAGAAGGGATTCCTAAAGAATGTGCAACTCTGACTCATGTTGGAGGACAATCCTCAACAAACAATCCTAGTAAACTAAGCTCACACTAGTGAGTTTTTCCTTCTTTAGGAACGAACTGAGTGTTAAGTTTGATGTAGTGTCGTTAACGTTTCCCAAATAAAGATATTAGAATACACATTTTAGTTAGTTTTGATACAAACCTTGTTAGTCCCAGATTGAGTACGCAACAACAAATGTTTGTAGAAGGGGGGGGGTTGAATACAAACTTTAGCTTTTAAA
>JAUEJL010132342.1:0-11215 GCA_032274825.1 Drosophyllum lusitanicum | reverse complement strand
AAGCTTGTATCATGCAAACTCCACATAAAATTAACATGAATCATGTTCAAAAACAACAAGAAACACATACCAAGTTTTATCTTGATTTATCAATCACCAAATCATCACTTTGAGATTTCAAGTTCTTGTTCTTCTTTTTCTTCTTCTCAAAGAAAACACATACACACACACACTATGGATAAACTTTCTCCAGCAATAATCAATTGAATGTTTCAAGTATAACCATACACACACACGTGTATCCTTCTCATCTTACTTTCACAAGCATGAGGTGTCACCTTCCTTAACCAAGTACACATTATTTTGCATGCATACATACATACTTACATACTCATGCATACATACATACTAGCATATTAAATCTCATTTATTTATTTTTTTCAAATAACAAGATACCCTTATCTTTTCTAGATATTTCCAAACACGGTGTGCCACACTGCTTTCTAACATACAATTTCTCGACTAATTAATCTTTCAAATTAATTATCATATAACGAGGTATCTTCTACAACCCTCGTACAGTATCCAATTTAATTAACCCATAAAATCATGCAATAATAAATATTTATTTTAATCACACATTTAAATAGCAATACGAATAAACAAACACAAACCACCCACCTCCAGCCCTCTCACGACCAGGCTGGGTTTCCGGATGTTACAGTTGGATCTCAACCCTGTTCGTAGTTCATTCTCTATAGTTAGGACGTTGATTAATCTAGATGGACATAAACACTTCCTTATATTTGTTTAGCCAATCTTGATACAAATAATTTAAAACTTCTTGATTTATATAAATGTCATTTATAAAAATTCTATTAAATTATAAACAATTAGTATAAGAATAAAGAGACTTGCATAGTCTGTTGTAAGGTTTCTTATTTTTAATAATATTTTGTCTTCAAAAAAAAATGGAATGCTCTCTTTCTTCGGTATTTAACATATGGGTGAAAACAAAGATCTTTGTTTTTATTTAAAAATTTGTGCGTGTAAATTTGGATTACTGGTTTTTAGAAGGTGGTTGACAGTGGTGTTTGATTTTCAGACATTGGTCCGTGGTAATGTGTTTGATTCGGGTGTTTTCAGCGGTGGTCGGAGGTAGGGTGTGTGGTTTGAGTGTTTTAGTGGTGATCAGCGGTGGTGTTAAGTGGATGTTGGTGGTGATCACCGACGGCGATGTTATGCATTACTTAATTATTAATAAATAATTAAATCAATATTTTTACCTTAATCTGTTTTAATCATGTATCGTCTTAGCTAAATAAGCAAATTACCACCGAGTAACAACAATCTAATCAACATGTTTTAATTATTTTGTTATTTTTCTCAATAAAAGTTACAACATTTTGTAAATGTTTATGCGACATTATTGGTTAATTTTGTCTACAACAAAAAAGGCAAAAAGAAAAAGAAAAAATTGGACCGAAACACATACTAACATGTAAAAAGTAGACTAATAACATATAAGACACTATCTAAAGGACTATTCAAAGAGAAAAATAAGGATTTGACTTGCCTTTAATTTTATTGGACCTCAAGTTTATAGAAAACAACCATCAAGATTTAAATGCCAGTAAGAAATTAGAAAACCAAAATCTATCAATTAGTTGGATATTGTAAAATTTGTGTTTCTTGCAACAAAACACCTTAGGATTTGGGTTAAGATGCAAAGATGTTCGCAATAAGGAGGATTCAAAGTGCTGACTTTTGATTTTCAGGTTTTATTTTTTGGTCCCATGTTAAGGTAGCATACTCGGTATATTCCTCATCAAATGCATCAATGAAATCTAAAAATAGTTGATTTGTTAAGATGACGCCCTCGCCATCGTCTCCTCCACTGCCATCTCCTCAGGTCACCATGAACCGGCTCCGTTACTATTGCCATCACCACCGATCGCTGGTGGCAACAGTTTTAGAAGGTGGCGGTGATGGTGGTTGTTGTTGTTGGTGACAGTGTTATATCTTTTTGATTATTTAAACCGATTTTCATATATACCTATGTTACGAAATGCTTAAATATTTCTAATAAACATTTATAATTAACACCATAATGAATAGCAAAATAAGTTACTTCATATTCCAAAGTCTATAGTAAACGTATATTAGTCTGGCAAATTAAAATTGAGTTGCGAATTTCAAAATATCTCAATACTAATAGAGTGTATGAATTGACTTATTTTTTTCAACATGTAAACTTAATAAAACCTTTATTGTTAGTTTCTTTTATCGTTATTATTAGTTTAAAGTTCTGATTTTTTTAATTCATAAGTTGAAATGATAGTCAAAATTCGATTCATTAATTTATTAAATTTTTTAAAATTCTAATTCTAATTCTAATTCTAATTCAGTAATAAGTTTAGATAAATTAATACAAATACTTATGTAAATATTAATTTTTTTTCTTATTTTCATTTTTTTTAATTTAATTTCCAGCTGATCGCTTTCCAGATTGTTAGTTCAGGGATCATCTGGAAAGCACCCCGTCAGATACACCCTTCCAAGTTTCAACTCCAGTTTGGTCTTTCTTTGCTGGCCCACTTTCCATCTTTACTCCAGAATCCCTCCTTCCTTCCTTCCTCCCTCTCTGGATGCAATTCAATTCATCACCAAATTCAATTCAACATTCAAATCCCTCGATTTCAATCCTTAATTACTCTCTCTGTTTTCTTTTTCATCTTTTCTTTGATCCACAATTGAAGTTTTCCACTGATTCAGATCACAACAAGCTTCCGGAACCGCCGTCTCCCGTCGCATCACCTCCTCTGACCGTCTTGGCTGGGAGGTGGGTTTTGCTCCAATCTTTTACATCTTCTTATTAAAATTCGAAGTGATTTTGGGTTCGATTAAGAATTTGGGGGTTTAGGGTTTTTTCATGGGTTCAAAGCCTTGGCTACAACCCGCGCCCACGTATCAACCATTAGAGACGTATTGGGACACTGAAGATGACGCACCTGGTCCTAGGTGTGCTCACACACTAACCGCCGTCGCTCAAACCAAAACTCATGGCCCTCGGTTGATATTATTCGGTGGCGCCACCGCCATCGAGGGTGTCGCCTCCTCCCCGGTCCCTGGCATACGTAATTTTATAAACCTGTCTTAGTTCTTTACGCAATTGATCTTTTAATTGCCGTAAGTTAACGGATTTTTGTTAATTTTATGATTTTAGGGTTAGCTGGGGTGACAAACTCTGTTCATTCGTATGATGTTCTGACCAGGAAATGGACCAGGTGATTCTAAGATGTTACTGTATTAAGTTTTTTTTCTTTCTAATTTGCTCTTAGAATTGAATGCTAATACAGAAAAATGTTTCAGAATTCGACCTGTTGGAGAACCGCCTTCACCCAGGGCTGCTCATGCAGCTGCTGCTGTTGGAACCATGGTTGTATTTCAGGTAATTTTAAACTATTTTTATGACCTTAAGTAAACAAATGGATTATCTTTTTTGTGCTTTTTTAAAAAAGTTTGTGGGGATGGGGATTTGGAATGCTTATTTTAGAGCTTATCTGCTTATTATTGCATTGGTTTAAAGTAAAGCAATTCCAAAAACTCTTTTAAACACTGTCTGCTGCTATTTTAGAAGGAATAAGCAATTCCAAACACTCCCTAACAAGCAGTCTGGAATAAGAAACTACAAACTGCTTGTTCGAAACAGTTTTCTTTGCACTCACAGATAAGGATGGCGAATCCCAAACACCAACAAATCATTCTTGTAACATAACGCAATAAGCGGATAAACATTTTTACTAATCAATCCCAGTCACCCTCTTAGTCCTGAATTTGAAATTTGACAAATTGGTGCTCAATTGCTAGGGCGGCATAGGGCCTGCTGGGCATTCAACAGATGATCTTTATGTGCTTGACATGAGTAATGACAAATTCAAATGGCACAGGTAACCTTTTGTTAAAGTTTTACTTGTGAACTTTCCCTTTGATGATTATTGTTTCCTTGAAGTGCTGACATGGACTTCCTTTTTGTGAAGTGTAGACTTGTTGTTCAGGGACCGGGCCCTGGCCCACGATATGGTCATGTTATGGACTTGGTTGCCCAACGATACCTTGTTACGGTTAGTGGCAATGATGGTGAGTGTGTTTCTAATTTTATTGATCTTTTTGGTGTTTGAAAAATAAATAAAGTGCAGGAAAAACATCAGTAATGTTACTTTAGATGCATTTTTCATTTTGTAAATCCACCTTAAATGAAGGTTTACGAAGTAGCATATCTCTGCAGGAGTAAAGATTGTTTTTGTTTCTGGTATTTGTAATTGTGATTGAGCAGTTCCTTTGAACCAATAGAATCGTGGATATCCTTGAAACATTTCTGTCATTGGCATTTTTTGTTACCAAATTTGAAAAATCATTCAATCTGGAAAGAAGTTAATGGATGATGGGATTCAATGTGGTTCAAATAATAATTTAATGTGCCGGTCCTGCCTAATTTGAATACAGGTGAAAGATAAGTTGGTACTATTCTTACACACAAGTTGTCTATCGTTCTATGTATTTTCAGTTTAACAGTGTTTACTTTAGGATGGGTTAGTAAAATAGGCTGCAATGATATTTCTGTCATCAAAATAAGCACTGATAGTATTTTCATTATTGGCGTAGACAGCATATTATTTCCATATAGATACAAGAATAAATAAGGTTCTGGAGAATTCAAGTATTATGCTTGATTTGATTATTGATCTAAGATTATATTAAGTTGAGAGATCTTACCTCTCGAAAGTGGGTCACTATGGAGAGACGGCAATGTTTCGAAAGCATGCAGATTCTGTATTTAGTTTATTTTTTTATTATCTATAAAATATCGTTCAGGTCCTATCATAACTATCAATTATTGTTTTATATTGTTAAGAATACTAAAAGTCACTTAAGTATATCTGTACTTGATTGTTTTCCCCAACAGCTTGCTTTATGAAATGAACATCAGCATACTAGATGAAAGTGCTTGCTCAAGTAGGATCAAGCTTAAGTTCCCGACTTGCACTAAAATTGAATGTTTTTTGTTGACTTCTGGGGACAGACGGGTTGTATTTTCGAATTGCTATCACTAATAATGGCATCTGTTTTTTTCTCTCTCTATAGGAAAGAGAGTACTGTCAGATGCTTGGGCTTTGGATACTGCTCAAAAACCATATGCATGGCAGAGGCTGAATCCAGAAGGTGATAAACCTTCTGCTAGAATGTAAGTGAATAGTTTAGTAGTAAGTACAAAATATATATACCTTGTGTCAGACTGCAATAATCCTTCTTTAAAGCTTGTTACAAGAGTTCTTTTTCATGTTTTCAGGAAACTGTGTTAAAGTTGAAAATATTATTGCTTAAACAGTATTTAATTTGGATTTTGGTTTAAGTGATACTGGACAATACAGAACTAAATGTTGTTGAGTAGTGTCCCACATGTGACTTTTTAATGTGCTTAATAAGGGTCATGGGTTACTTCACTCTTCGCCAATTGGCTATGAGTTGTATATCCACAAACTTACATGGTATCAGAGTCGGGTCCATATGTGGTTGGCCAAACGGCCACACAAACTCCACGTAACCATAATTATCCACGTGTTAGGCGCAAAGAACTCCAGAAGTTAGGGGGCGTGTTGAGTAGTGTACCACACGTGACTTTGTAATGTGCTTAATACGAGTCTTGGGTTACTCCACTCTTTGTCAATTTGGTTTTGAGTTCGATATCCACAAACTTACAAATGTCTGTGCTTGTATTTGATTTTTTGAGTGATTTTTTTGTCTTTTTGTAGGTATGCAACAGCTAGTGCCCGTTCGGATGGTATGTTTTTGCTTTGTGGTGGAAGAGACACCTCTGGCACGGTATGGGCTATCATTATCATATATATTTTTACCATAATACTAATATTAATATTAGTTGTATAGTCACTCTGCTATAATTACTACTATGCAATTATTGTTTAGTCACTCTGCTTTATCTCATTTGGCAATTAGATACATGTGCTTACCACTTTAAGGTGTTGCAATTGATGTCGATTGATTTACGTAGTGCTTTTCCCCCTTCTATTAATGAGTGAATGAATGATACACACTATGCTTGCTTCACTTTGTATAATACATATTGTCTAGTCATTAACTAGTAAACCAATCTATCAAGTTACATAGTGCTTTGTTCTCGTTTCATTGATTTGGCTTCAAATCTCTCACACGTGTTCATTTCTTATGCACACACCAAGTAGATATCCATGTTTGTTTATAGTTGAAGTTATATGTAACTAAAAAATTTAGTTAATCTAACTGGTTGAACTAGTGATGATCAGATCTTTTGGTTAATACTTAATAGTTAATGGTATTTATTTGCGCACCACAGCCATTAGCAGATGCTTATGGACTGCTCATGCATAGGAATGGACAATGGGAATGGACTCTTGCACCTGGAGTTGCACCTTCATCAAGGTACCAACATGCCTCGGTAAGTATCTTCACTTTCATCTTTTGGTATATATTTCTGTCTATGTTTTTTGCAAGCTTTCCTGTTTTGAACTGGAGATAATTCTTTATTATCTGAGGTATAGGTGGCAATATTAACCTGTTCACTTCTGGATGGGTTGGTTTGGGTTCTGTTTTATCTCATATGTGTGAAACGTGTTGAACTGCCTAAAACGCTTTAAACCCCTTTATGCATACACGATCTTAAAATCATTTTCTTCAAGGATTTGTACTTCAATAAAATTGTCTTTGTAATCATAGTGAACACATTAGCATTTTATAAAAAAATAAAATGGACAAACATTTGTTTGCATGTCAACCTGACACGGTCAGTTTTGACCCGTATTAAAAATGATCCATTTCAACTTTAACCTGTCTGACGTGTTAGCCCAACTCACCCACCTGCTGCTCTTGCCACCTTTAACTTAGAGGTGTAAGTTGTTAGAATTGGTAAATGGTAATATTTATTTATGTCCCTACTTATGAGTTCATGTGCTGGTAAAATGGTAAATCAGGTCTTTGTTGGTGCTCGATTGCATGTTACAGGAGGAGTTGTCAGGGGAGGTCGAGCAGTAGACGGTGAAGCAGCCGTTGCAGGTTAATTTTTGTTAACTTTTTTACTAGTAACTGTATTTTAACAAATGATAATATTTAAATTTTGGGAAAGTGATTTTACAGTTTTGGACACTGCTGCTGGTGTTTGGTTGGATAGACACGGTTTGGTAACTGCCCAACGCAGTAACAAGGGGCAAATAGATGATCCTTCTTTAGAGCTTATGCGTCGTTGTCGGCATGCCGCTGCATCTGTTGGTGTTCGTTTGTATGTTTATGGTGGTCTTCGGGGCGGTACGGCTATTTCAGTAAATTATGCTACCCATAATTTTTTTTTGTATGTTTTAACCGTGATTGTCAAAGACGGAATATTGGTGAGTTTGGATTTGTGGAAGTGAAGTCATAATTATCAGTTTATTGTTCGATAAACAAATTCTGTTTTCTGATTCCAAATATTAAACTAAAGCTTTGATACCAACTTGTAACTTCTTTTATCTTATGGCAGTTTTCAAATTTTACAACATATACGTTTGTAAGCTAACATTTACCAAAAGTTGTTCCTGTTTTACAAGGACCACCTTAAGGAAGCGAAAATCTTCCATACATATCAAATATCCTTTTACAAAATAATTGTAAGTTTGAGTCGGGTGTTACTTACTGCTATTACTAAACAAACTTTGGGTTAAGATAATTGGTTATAGTGAGTTTCATACGGCTTCTTTTCCCCTAATTTGAGTATTTTATGTTCCTAATTCACTAAACGTTCTTACTTTTCTAGAAAATATCCTTGTGCATCTTTTTAGTTAATTTCCTAAATGATCAAAAGTTGCCAAACACTCGGAACATCTTATTGTTACAACTTTAAATAGCTGAGGGACATTCAAAAACTATTTTATACAGCCTGTTCTAGTACACAGCTGATTAATCAAAATCTCATTTTCACTTTCAAAACACACATCCAAATTATCCAATCACCCCCTACACAAGCATCACGAAAGGTCGAAAGTTGTCATGTTCTGTTTTCTAGAGGAACTGATTTCAACGTGATTCAGCAGCCATTGAGTGTCATGCAACTATGCATGTTGCACACTCCAAGTATATAAATTTATTAAATATTTTTTACTAAGTTTCCAATTAAAACAATAATTATTTTACTCGTGCGAACTGCAGAGTTGTTGTTAGGTGATTTCCTTGTCGCAGAGAATTCACCTTTTCAGTCTGATGTCAATACGCCTGTACTAACATCGGAGAGGGGATCCAACATGAGCAGTCCTAGGACAAATAATTTGAGCCCATTTGATCCATTATCTTCGGATAACGGGTCTGAGAGTCCCTCATCCAGGGCCTTAAGGTTAATCCTGTTTCTCCATTTGGTCATACTAAGTCTATTTGTATCTGAAGCTAGAGATGGCAGTTTTTACATATTTATGAATGGATTGAATTGGGTTGTTTTTTAATCTCAAAACAGGCAAAAAGTAAATAAAGTTGCAAAATAACCCTCCTTTTTGTACATATACAAATTAACCCCCCTCATCTACTCTCTAACATCTGAAATAGTTCATGTTCACTTCACGGAACTGGCACTATTTGTTTTAATTCTTACTAGAAATGACCCGTTTCAACTTCCAAGTGAACCCTATTTTTTCCTGTTGGCAACCTGCTCTTCTTGCCACCTCTATCTGAAGCTATTGCATCTTTTTTTTACATGAGGGTGTGTGTTTGCTGTTCAAAAATAAATCTATTGTTTTACATATATATATTCTGTTAACGTATGGAAGTCATTTATGTAATTGCCAGCATGGACAAAGAATCTATGGACAGACTGGTTGAAGCCTCTGCAGCGGAAGCTGAGGCTGCTAATGCTGTTTGGCAAGCTGCGCAGGCACATGCTGCAAATCCTGAGGAGACGCCTGTTGCAGATAATGATAAATCACAAGCTGCAGATACCAATTCAGAGGGCAGTGATGAAGAGGGAGATGTTCGGCTTCACCCAAGAGCCGTATGGTTTCTAGTCTTTAATGTTTTTCTACCGGTTAAAGAACATGTTTTAGAGGTGGAAGATTGGTCGGGTCGGGTAACATAACATGTCAAAATGGGTTAGAAATAATAATAATATAAAATTGTGAATAAGATGATTTAAAAGGTTGTATGCAGATTGCCTCCTAAATCGATGTTAATATAATGCAGGTTGTGGTTGCTAAAGAGGCAGTAGGTAACCTTGGTGGATTGGTAAGGCAGTTGTCCTTGGATCAATTTGAAAACGAGAGTAGACGAATGATTCCTTTGCAAAATGACATGTCATATTCTGCCAAAAAGTACACAAGGCAAAAATCACCAGAAGGCTTGCATAAGAAGGTAAGATTTGCAAATTTTGTTAAGGAGGTGATTGAATTTGCGTTTTGTAGCTGATATCTGATTATTGCCTCGTGAAGTTGCAATAATCAGTTTTTAAATGTTTGGATAGGCAGGTTCTTCCTATTATCTGTTATTTTGACGGGTCAAAAATCAGTTTTTATATCAGTTCAAAACTGATTATTGAAAATAAAATTACTTATTTGCCTCTTCTTGTGAACAAGTAATTTTATATCAGTTCAATAAAATTTACTTTTTTGCCTCTTCTTGTAAATAAGTAATTTTCCTTGATACCAAATTAATCACATAAATAAATATTTATCTCTTTGTCATTTGATGACATTTTATACTTTCAATTGCAGCTACTTACTTTTAACACTTTTACCAAAAACTTTTATACAACTGCTACAGCTAACTGCTCTAACTAAAAGCTACAGCACACAGCTCCAGCTAATTTTTACTGAGCACACCCTAAGTTCTCAGATAAAAACACTCGAACATCTAATTATTTTGTCTTCACAACTTTAAAGCACAGCCAACGCTCTTTTCTAGCATCCGTCTTATTATAGTTTTAAAACTGATTCTAATTATACAATATCACATATTCACATAATTAATTTCAAAATGCACATCCAAACACCCTATACCTATGTTCCATCTTTTCCTTATATATTTCTTTTTACAGTGAAGGTGATGCTAAGTAGTCCAAAAAAGATGAGACTTTTGTAATAAATATATTATAATACTTAATCTATTTTTCAGGTCATATCTACTTTACTTAAGCCTCGGAACTGGAAACCTCCTGCTAATAGGAGGTTTTTTCTTGATTCTTATGAAGTTGGAGAGCTTTGTTATGCTGCTGAGCAGATATTTTTGCATGAGCCTACAGTACTTCAGTTGAAAGCTCCCATTAAAGTGTTTGGTGATCTACATGGTCAGTTTGGTGATCTGATGCGGTTGTTTGATGAATATGGATATCCCTCCACTGCTGGGGACATAACGTATGTCTAAATCACAAGTTGTTTTATATTTTCAATTTGGTTTCATTTCCATGTATTTAATTTGATTCTTTGTAGTATTGGTCATTTGATTAAAGGAGGCTATTTTTCCATGACTAATATTGATTAATATACAACAAAATACCTTCTATTTTACAACTTTGCGCCCACATCAAAAGAAAAGGTAAAAAAAGAGGGAGCAGAACTGTAAATTTGAAAGGATTTTGTTCCGTCACAATTAATATTGGTTGTGTACATATACCTCTTTTATGTAAGTTGGCATATTGTTTTAGATAACTATTAATAGTCTTCTTATTGCTCTTTGGTTTTGATTTTAGCTAGGGGTGGCAAGATGGGTGGGTCTTGTGGGTTATGGAACAGGTAAAAGTTGATTTGGGTAGGGCCTTTCTTTGTTCTGGTTAATATGGGGCTTGGTTGGGTTGGCCTGTTAATGCTTCCTTGTCGAATCGGTTTAAAAGCATTTCAAAAATTCTAATCTCTTTCTTTTTTGGTTCTTTTATTATGGTTGTATTGGCAGTTCAGCGTTCAGTTGATTGGTAATGTCTTTATTATGAATTAGGAATGCTGTTGAGACTCGAGACAATCCTCTAAGACTAACATTGTCTTAATATTGTATCTGAAGTATCCTTTTTACTGCTTTTCAGGTATATCGACTATTTATTTCTTGGAGATTATGTCGATCGAGGACAACATAGTTTGGAGACCATCACTTTACTTCTTGCGCTAAAGGTAACATTCTATCTCAAACTTCGATTTGATCAGCAACAGCCATACCCAATCCCACCGAAGCTGGGTTTTTTTTTGTTGTTGGGGGGGGGGGGGGCCGGGCAAACCACGACCCG